>OX422221.1:424610945-424818445 GCA_949130495.1 Sambucus nigra
AAATATTTTAAACAAAAAAATAATCGTTATTTAAAAAAATTTCTTTTACTTTACTAGTTTTTAATTGAAAAAAATGAATGTTGTCTAAAAAAAATTTAAAATGTATTTTTCTAAAAATTGTACGCAATATAAGAAATGCTAATTTTGTTTATTTTATATAAAAAAGTTAACATGTAATGTAAAAATAGTTTTAAAATAATAAAAGTTAAAAAAAATACATTTTTAGCCATTAACAACATCTTTTAATGTATAGTTTTTAACTATTTCTTAATATTTTTAAATATTGTTTTTATAAAAAAAGAAGTCAAAAATAATAGTTTAAAAATTATTGTAAAAACTATATATTAAAAAAAAGGTTTTAAAAAAGTTTGATAAAAAATTTATAAGTTTTTTTCAGAAAAAGTTAAAATTTTATAGTTTTTTCACAAAAAATTAAAAATATATATATATTTGAAACAGTTAAAAAAACTGTACATTTTTAACACGGTAAAAACAATATAGTACCAAAAACTGTATAGTTTTTTTTTCTTTTAAAAAAAATAGTTAAAAAAAGATTTTTTGATAAAAAGTGAAAACCACTATTCTTTAGAAGAAAACAATTACAGTTTTTTAAAATTTCTTAAAATGCCGTCAAAAGATACAATCTTCATAAAAGAAACACAGTTTTTTATAAATAAAATAACAAAACAGTTTAATAATGATATTTTGAATAATTAACTATTATAAAAAATTCTCACTTTTTATTAATTTTAAAAGAATTAAAAACGGTGTAAAATATATTTTTTATAAATATTAACGTATATATATATTGTAAGGACAATTTGTCCATCATTTATTGGTTATGTCATACGTCGTCACACCGTTGAAGAATATTCAAGACCGAATCTACGTCAACGGATCCGAATATCAAAAAGAAGAAGGAATCAGATTTCTGCAGAGCCGGACCGGTCCGCCCAGAATAAAAGAACCGATCCGCCTGCTGAAAAGCCAGTACACCACGGACCGCAAGCGAATCGAAGAAGCCAAAAATAAAAAGAACCGGTCCGCCTACCCGGACCGATCCACCTCCGACCCGGACCGGTCTGCCTGGGATAAACACAAACAGATCGTGTTCAGATTTTTAAGGCCCAGGATTACTTTTATAAACCCACTACGGGGAGTTGTTTTAGCAAGACTTTCACACGATTTTCAGAGTACAAAAAACTCTAAGTCTTCACATGTTGAGGTCCAAGATTCCAGTTTTTGTTGATTCACACAACCTCTCATACATTTGTGAATCTTTTTGTAACCCTAGAACACAACCAGTTGTTGTTCATTGTATTGTGGAGAAGACCGTTCTTCTTCTTCATTGCAGCCCTCCTTGAAAGGGATATTTCCAGCCGTCGACTACAGAATCCGACACCTGAGGGTAATTCTTAGTCACTTGTATTTTCATTGTAATCTGAAATTGTACAGTTACAATATTATAATGAAAATAAATGGTTTTGCCCCTTTGGGGGATTTTTCCTCAATTGTGTGTGTTTGATTAATCTTCATTATCTACTTCTTAATTCAATCACACCTAGTTGCATGTTTAGGGTTTATTTGGGTTAAACTGAATTTAATTATATAATTTCTTATTTGAGCACACGTGAATACTCTCTTCAAATTGGTATCAGAGCGGGTTACACTAATCTATCGCGTATTCCTAATTTTTCCGCAAAATTTCTCTAAGATATCAATTTTCTGAAAAATTAATTTTTGAAAAAGTGCGTGTTCAAATGGAGAAATCATATAATAAATTGCCTATTTTTTACGGGACAAACTATGCATATTGGAAAGCCCGAATAAGGTCGGCTTTAAAAGCCATAGATGAAAGGGTTTGGATTTTAGTTGAAAGAGGGTGGACACCTCCCTTCGTCACTGTGGAAAACGTGACTAATTTAAAACCTGTCACCTCTTGGACTGAAGAGGAATTTAGATGGTCTTCTTTTAACTCTAAAGGTTTTAGTGCCATTTTCGGTTCCATCACTTCAGATGAGTTCTGACGTATCATGACGTGCACCACGTCAAAGGAGGCATGGGATGTTTTACAACTCACCCATGAAGGAACAAATGCAGTGAAAGAGTCTAAATTGCAAAATCTGACAACTCAATTTGAAACCATCACCATGCATGAGACTGAATGTTTTGATTTTTTCTATGCTAGACTTTCTGACATTGTTAATACTAGCTTTAATCTTGGTGAACATATTCCTAATGCTAGAGTTGTTAAAAATATTCTTCGTTCTTTTCCTAAGCGTTTTATCCCTAAAGTCACTGTGCTAAATTCTATGGGCAATTTAAATACGCTAAAATTGGAAGAACTTGTAGGAGATTTGCAAACTTATGAAATTGATATGTTCCCTAAAACTGCTAAGTCTAAAGATAAGGGAATTGCACTTAATGCTAAAGAGAAAAAGAGTGAGGGGTCGTCTAGAAAGAGGGAAGAGTCATCTAGAAAGAGAGAGACTGACACGTCAGATTCTGAGTGTGATTTTAACTTAGATGATTTGGCTCTCTTTGCAAAAAATTTCAAGAGGATTCTCAAATTTAAGAAAAATGGCAATTTTAAAGATAAAAAGAAATTTGAGAAAAATAAGGTTGAAAAGAAAAATGAAAAAGATTCCAAAAATCCTCCTAAGAAAGAAAGTGAGAGATGCTTTGAGTGCGATGGTTGGGGTCATAGAGCCTTTGAGTGTGCCACTCGTCTAAATAGAGAGAAAGGGAAAGTTGTCCTTAATGTTACTCTTAGCGATGACAGTGAGGTCGAGACGGTGGATTCAGGAGATGAGTCACCACTTGAATGTAACTTCACCGCATTCATGGCCACTCAAGTGAGTACTCCTAGTTCTCCTCACGACGATGGGTATGATGCTTCACAGGGACACCTCGACAGTGAGATCGATGTGAGTGAGGGGGAGGATGACTCAAGTGAGAGCGAGAGTGATATTCATTGCGCCTACGCTGAGTTATATTCTGTGTCATTCAAAACTAAAAAAACGTAACAAAGCACTAGTTCTTAAGATCACCGGCTTAGAGGAAGATTTAAGAAAGGCGAGAGAGAGAGTCCTCCACCTTCATTGCCCTGAGAGAGAGAGAATCTGCCTGTGTCGAGAATGAGAGTTTGTTTAGAGAGAGAGAGTATTTTTGAGAAAGAGAGAGGGGACTTGACTAAACAAGTGGCTAGTCTTACGAGTGAGCTCCATTCCTCCGTGGAGACTCGAAAGAAACTTGAAGCCTTTGTTACCTAGCTGACTCATGATCTTGAGAAAGCATGGGAAGTCAAGGTACAAATCGAGGACAGATCAGGGAAAATGGGAAAGATGCTCCTCGGCTCCGCTTTAGGTTTTGGTGATAGGAAGGGAATTGGTTATGATGGTGGCTCCACCTCTCAAATTGCACCTGGACCAGTTCCTGAGTTTACTACTACTCCTTATGGTCATCATCAAAAACCTCGAAGGAGAGTTCGACCGAGAAAAGCAAGCCAAGGTCCGCCTTTGATCGTGTTCTTTTGTACCTATTGCAAAAGAAAAGGACACCTCAGGGAGTTTTGCTATAGCATTGGTCGGACACGACGTACTACAGCTCCACATTAGCATACTGATGATTTTACCAGTCTGAGAGAGAGAGAGTTAAGCTTTTAGCTGCCACATCTCAGAGTTTGATGAAGGAATTACGACGGATGCCTTTGCCGTCAGTGAATGCTTCTCACATTCCAGCTAAAACCAACAACAACAAAGGCAAACAAAAGGTCTCCACTTCTTGGGTACCTAAGAAAGATAAAAAGGCCTTTGTTGTTCATGTTTCTCTCAAAGCACATAATACCTCACAGTGGTATTTTGACAGTGGGTGCTCCAGACATATGACAGGAGATACCTCATTTTTTACAACTCTTGAGGATTATCAGGATGGCAGAGTCACCTTTGGAGATGGGAGCAAGTCTAACATTATAGGACGAGGTACTATCGAGTTACCTGGTTTTCCTAAGCTAGAAAATGTTTTGTACGTCAAAGGTTTGAAAGCAAATCTTCTCAGCATTAGCCAGTTGTGCGACGATGACTTTGCAGTAAAGTTTGACCGGGACACTTGTAAGGTCTATAATCAAGCCGGTAAACTATTAGTGCAAGGGGTGAGGACAAAGGATAATTGCTATGGTACTGAGCCCACATCCTCACTTGTCTGTAACAGCGCCACGACTACTCCTATGGATCTGTGGCACCAACGTCTAGGTGATTGAGTGGAAAACCGAGCGTCCGTGTAATACGCTAGTCGTTGTTATCGGCTTCCAACCTCAATACAATAAAACCTAAACTTGTAATTACACTCTTAAGGAGTATAGTGGCGAGTCTGGGTATCAAATCCACAGGGAATGTTTGATAGAATCTAACTGATTTATTACTTCTAAAATAAAAGTGAAAAAGATGATGATGGTTGAAGACGAAAAAAATAAAAAAGTTAACTATGCATGCATGAGAAAACTAATTAAGATGAATGAGAAAGTAGGTTGGAATACAATCCCCCTAACCCTAGTAATTTACCGTATAGAATCCTAGAATTGTAAATTATAAATTTGAATGAATCCAGTCTTTATAGATCCTAAGCATTACATATATGAGGATCAAGCCCGCACCATATGAAATCAAAGGTAAATATAAAGCGGTGATAAATAATTTTACGCACATCATATTCTTAAACATCCCAAGTACCTAGGGCAAGAGAGATTAAAAGATCTACAATGATTGTAAAATTGTCTTGCACGACTCTTTCAAATTTTTAATTTAAATTCTATTTTCTACATAAGTAATTTACATTGGGATGGGTTCATGCATCCCAACCCTTAAAAATTTAGCTAGACATGATTTTATGGGAAAACAATTTCATAACAATGCATATAATTGTAGATCTAAGAAACATGGTAAAAACAAAAATTACAAAACAAGAAAAGATGATTAAATTGAAAATAAAAATTGAGATTAACTAAGACAATGGAATTTGATACTTGAAATCTGCACTAGGGAAGAGAGATGATTGAATCCAGAAATATTCTTCTTCTTCAACCTTACAAACTAGGGTTTATGAAAATTTATATGTAAAGAAAAACTAAGAAAACTCTCTAAAATCTGACTTTCTCTCTTTAAAATTCTATTCTACTCTCTAGAATTCGACTCCCCTTGGAGTGAGGTAGGGCTTGGTCTTTTATAGAACCAAGTTGCACGAATTTGACATCAAATTTCGCTTGTGGCACAAGTTTTTGCCATCCAATCACCATAAAATATGCATAATTAATGACAGAAATCCGCACATCCAGACAGGTCCGTGTCTCTTCATTATCGCGCAACTTCAAAACATCGTAACTTCTTCACCGTAGCTCGGATTGAGGTGCCATTTTTTCCAGTATTCTTGTAATTTAGATATCTTCAACTTTATAGTTGGCCCCACCTCTGGAATAAGGATGAAAAATTACGAAAATGCCCTTCAACTCTCCATTTCTTGGTTTCTTTCATTGTTTTGAGTTCTCCTTCGTACTAACTTACATGAAATACCTGTAAAACACATGAGAAATACACAAAACACGAAATACTTGCCAAAAAAGTTAGTAGCATAAATAAGAGACAAATCCAAGCTAATTACACTGCACGGGATAATAAAAATACCGAAATTAAGGGGATAAATACGAAGAATATGTGCCTAATCACACACCCTAACTTAGAACTTTGCGCGTCCCGAGCAATGTAAATGAAATTAGTTTAAAGTTCAACTGTTGAAAATTCTTTTATTGGGATAGAATACCTTTTTCTCGGGCAAGCGATTGCATTTAGCGTATGTAACAAGCCTTTAAACCCCTAGGTTACCCTAGTAGGACGAGTTTTGTCTCGTGAGGGTTTGCAGTGAATACACCCATAAAATTCTTTATTGACTCAAATAAATATCAAAATACTTAAAAATTGTACAATTCAAACTTTTCGAAAAATAATCACTATAGATTCATATTCAAATGTCTCAAACCATAGTGTGTGTGTGCAAAGCCAAAAATTAAACCTCAAATTTCCACCGATTGAGCATTACGTTACTTCCCGAAAATTCTTTTTGATTCAAATTCTTATGGATGAACTCACAAACGAATCACTCGGATTGTGGTTATTTTCTCTCGGTATGCATGATATAAAGAGTAAATATAATGGACACAAATTCATACATACAAAATTGAAAAGAAGGAAATATATGGTGAAAAGATCTCATCATCGGAATACAGTTATTAGGAAATGGGAAACATCATCTCTAGTTCACACCATTTAATCTCTCATATTATCTTTTCATGTCTTAACTCTCCACGCGGTAATTAATTTCGCAATTCGGACTCAGTTAGGACTTTTCGGATTTAAGGTGTAAAGGGTAAAATTGGGAATGGATGGAATGTTCGGAATTGGAAAATTTTCTTATGACGTCCATTAGTGCTTTTTCGGGCATTTGCTCATTTTTTTTCTTTTCTTGCTATTTTTGTTGAGCATATCTATTTTTTTTCTTTTTTTTCTGTTCTGTTTTTCTCTTGCCCCTTTTTATTGCACAATTTGGACTTACTTGATGAATTTTCTCAATTTTCACAATTCCGGGCTATTTGGGTTTTTCGGGTTATCAAACGAAAAGGAAAAAATTTATTAGGATCAAATTGGGTTGCAAAGGGATAATTTTTCACAACTTTATTATGGCTAATATTTTTGGGTTAAACAAAAGAGGACCTACTTCATTGTCCAAATTGCTAATCACATTACCATATGCATCTCGAGATTAATTAAGTTTAGAGATATATTTAGCACGAATTTCGAGATAACATTTCACACATTTCCCATAACCGATCAAAACAAAGGATTGAGATCATCAACGACTTATTAAAACGCTGAAAAGAACTTTGAGTTAATCATAAACTCGGATTGATTTAAAAACTCATAAAAAATTGAAAGGCTCGAAATCTCACCGGATTGGACTAATCTCCACACTTATTCGTTAAGTCGTCAATTTTCTTTCAATTTCCATCTTTGGTCAATTTTGGCTTAGTGCAATTGAGATTTTACAATTTGAGACTTCAAACAGAATAACGGTGATATTTTTGAAAATTTTAAATTCCAATTTTTATTTATTTTGCACAAAAATATTTTTGGCTTTTTCTAAATTTTTCAATTTTTTTTTTAAATACACACTTGGAAAGAACATGTGATCGAATCAATGAATCTAAACAATAAATGGGAAGAATATCCCACACCCCCTAACTTAAATGTTGCATTGTCCTCAATGTGAATCAGGAACACAACATAAAGAGAGGAAAAGAAAGATATTACCCAAATGGAGCAATCCTCGATGAGTACGAGTCCATTGAATCTACAAAACACGTTAGAACCAAGCATAGCAAAAATAATAACAAAAACTTTAACTATCGAAACTAGACTATAATAAAAACGAAAAAACAATAATAAAAAAACTAATGATTTACAACCTACAATTTGAACGGCTAATAAATCATACACTAGAAGTCGAAAAATTTGAGGGTCCACCCAAAATACAATTTGACTTTGCGGGATTAATTTTGTACCCTCACTATAAAGCATGCCTCCCGGAAAATAAGAATTCCGTTTGAAAAACGGAAGGCATGTGCAAAGTTTAAAAAATGAGGGGGACAAGTACCATTGGGATACAAGAAAAATAGAATCACCTTTAAAAGATTGTTCAAGTAGAATGGGAAGAGGGGCATACAAAAGGGAAGAGTCCATCTTGGAAAATAATTTAAGCATAGAGTGCTTGTCCTCAAAATCTTCTCCCAAAAATTTTTCACTAAGACCTCGAGGTGGGGCATGTTCAGAAACAGAGAATTTATCTATCCTTTGATTCAACTCGCTCTCATCTAAGTGACCATGTGAGGCCCAAAATGATTCAATTTCAAGAGTGATGTTCTCATTCACCGAGCCGAATTCTATCTCAAATGCCGCTAAGCTCAAATCTTCTAGGTCTCCCTCTTGCTTTGTTTCTATCTCACCTAGAAGAAATTTATCTATCGTGTCTTGCCATTCGCTTTCTTCTAGGGCCAATGAATCTCTCTTGATGCCCTCTAAATTTTCTCCTTCGCTAACGCTCAAGGAGTGTTCTCCTATATCCCGTGGAATGTTCTCAAGATCTTGTCCTCTAAAATGGTCAATTGGATCTGGTGGAGCGACACATTCTTGTTCCATAAGATGAAGCATCTCATTTAAACCTTCTTGTTCAAGAATCGGGTCAACGTCGTCAAGACTTTCATCTGACTCATGTGATAACTCTAATTGTTTGATAATAGTGAATGAGAATGGTGAGGACATGAATTCAATCTCAAGTGGTTCGTCATTGGATTTCTCATTTGGTTGAAAATATTTTTTAGTCTCAAAAATATCGGAAGAAAAATTGTCATTGGATTCGAATAATGCATCTAATTCTTGTTCCCAAAAATAATTTTTTCCGCGATACACTTTTTCAAGCCTTTCTTCTTCAAGCAATTCATTTTTATAATTTTGGATGGCCTTGGCACTAGGCTTGTATTTATGAGACTCCTTTTTAGTAATATTAATCCAATGTTCATAAATTTTGAGTTCATTCTCCCCCTTACTATTAGCAGAACAATTAAAGCCACCAAAAGAGTTAAAATGAGACATTTCAAATTGGGCACACAACTTTTTTTTTTTTTGTAAGAAGTAGTAAGTCAATTATAATCTATAACAAACACTCCCCGGAAACAGCGCCATTTTGATTGAGTGGAAAACCGAGCGTCTGTGTAATACGCTAGTCGTTGTTATCGGCTTCCAAACTCAATACAAAAAAACCTAAACTTGTAATTACACTCTTAAGGAGTATAGTGGCGAGTCTGGGTATCGAATCCACAGGGAATGTTTGATAGAATCTAACTGATTTATTACTTCTAAAATAAAAGTGAAAAAGATGATGATGGTTGAAGACGAAAAAAATAAAAAAGTTAACTATGCATGCATGAGAAAACTAATTAAGATGAATGAGAAAGTAGGTTGGAATACAATCCCCCTAACCCTAGTAATTTACCGTATAGAATCCTAGAATTGTAAATTATAAATTTGAATGAATCCAGTCTTTATAGATCCTAAGCATTACATATATGAGGATCAAGCCCGCACCATATGAAATCAAAGGTAAATATAAAGCGGTGATAAATAATTTTACGCACATCATATTCTTAAACATCCCAAGTACCTAGGGCAAGAGAGATTAAAAGATCTACAATGGTTGTAAATTGTCTCGCACGACTCTTTCAAATTTTTAATTTAAATTCTATTTTCTACATAAGTAATTTACATTGGGATGGGTTCATGCATCCCAACCCTTAAAAATTTAGCTAGACATGATTTTATAGGAAAACAATTTCATAACAATGCATATAATTGTAGATCTAAGAAACATGGTAAAAACAAAAATTACAAAACAAGAAAAGATGATTAAATTGAAAATAAAAATTGAGATTAACTAAGAGAATGGAATTTGATACTTGAAATCTGCACTAGGGAAGAGAGATGATTGAATCCAGAAATATTCTTCTTCTTCAACCTTACAAACTAGGGTTTATGAAAATTTCTATGTAAAAAAAAACTAAGAAAACTCTCTAAAATCTGACTTTCTCTCTCTAAAATTCTATTCTACTCTCTAGAATTCGACTCCCCTTGGAGTGAGGTAGGGCTTGGTCTTTTATAGCACCAAGTTGCATGAATTTGACATCAAATTTCGCTTGTGGCAGAAGTTTTTGCCAACCAATCACCCTAAAATCTGCATAATTAATGACAGAAATCCGCACATCCAGACAGGTCCGTGTCTCTTCATTATCGCGCAACTTCAAAACATTGTAACTTCTTCACCGTAGCTCGAATCGAGGTGCCGTTTTTTCCAGTATTCTTGTAATTTAGATATATTCAACTTTATAGTTGGCCCCACCTCTGGAATAAGGATGAAAAATTACGAAAATGCCCTTCAACTCTCCATTTCTTGGTTTCTTTCACTGTTTTGAGTTCTCCTTCGCACTAACTTACATGAAATACCTGTAAAACACATGAGAAATACACAAAACACGAAATACTTGCCAAAAAAGGTTAGTAGCATAAATAAGAGACAAATCCAAGCTAATTACACTGCACGGGATCATAAAAATACCGAAATTAAGGGGATAAATACGAAGAATATGTGCCTAATCACTAGGTCACATAAATATTAGAGATCTCACTCGCTTAGCTAGAAAGGACCTAGTATGTGGCTTACCATATCTTGGAAGGCCAACTTCGACGGTTTATGGACCCTGTCATATGGGAAAACAAATTCGTAATCCCCATAGGAAGTTGCATTCCATTACCACCTCTCGTGTTCTTGAGCTTATACACATGGACCTTATGGGTCCCACTCGTACCGAGAGTTTGGGTGGTAAGAGTTATATCCTCGTGATGGTAGACGATTTCTCCAGATACTCCATTTTAGGTTTTCTGAGAGAGAAATCCGATGCTGTAGAGTTTTTAACGACCAAGTGTCGTGTCCTGTAAAATCAACACGGAGTCACTATTAACAGCATACGTAGTGACAACGACACTGAATTCAAGGAAGCAAAGGTAGATGTGTATTGTGATAGCCTTGGGATTAAACATGAGTTTTCTGTTGTGAAGAATCCTCAGCAAAATGGGATTGTTGAGAGAAAGAATAGAACGATCCAGGAGATGGCTAGATCTATGCTTCTAGGTCGTAAAATTTCTAGGAGATTTTGGGCAGAGGCAGTGTCCACTGCATGCCACACGGTGAATAAGGTTTATCTGCGTCCACACACACTTCAGACACCTTATGAGTTGTGGACTAGCAAGAAGCCCAACCTGGCATATTTTCGTATTTTTGGGAGTAAATGATACATCCTACGGGATAGAGAGCAATTAGGAAAGTTTGACTCCCGGAGCGACGAGGGAATATTGTTAGGCTATTCATCGAATAGTAGAGCATACCGGGTTTTTAACCTGAAGAGCTCTAAGGTTATGGAGTCAATAAACATCACCGTGCAAGATGACGAACCTCCAACGTCTATTGATCCTAACCTTCAGTGTGAGGATGAGGATTGTTCTGACAGTGATTTACCAGTTCCTCTCCCACACCCTGTGGACCCTATTTCTGTGTTAGGGGACACACCCGCTTGGGTTTGCAAGAGTCATGACCCTTATGCCATTGTTGGTGATCCTACTCTAGGGGTCAAGACTCGTGCTTAGCTAGAGAACGTTGTTAGCCATCTTTGCTACACGTCCAAAGTCGAGCCCAAGAATCATAAAGAAGCACTTAGGGATGAACACTGGATATCTTCTATGCAGAATGAGTTGCTTTAGTTTAAAAAGAATAATGTCTGGGAACTTGTCCCCCGACCTAGTGAGACTAATGTGATAGGTACCCGGTGGATTTTTAAGAATAAAATGGATGAAAATGGTACCATAATTCGAAACAAGGCTAGGTTCGTCGCTCAAGGCTACACACAGATAAAGGGTGTAGACTTTGGGGAGACATTTGCTCCTGTTACGAGGCTTGAGTCCGTCCGTCTACTACTCGCCATCGTATGTCATTTGCGCTTCAAGTTATATCAGATGGATGTCAAGAGTGCATTTCTAAATGGCATTCTACAGGAGGAGGTTTATGTGGAACAGCCAAAAGGATTTGAAGACCCTATGCACCCTGAGCACGTTTATTATCTGAGAAAAGCCTTGTATGGTTTGAAGCAAGCATCCCGTTCTTGGTACGAGAGGCTTACTTCCTATCTCTTAGCTCGTGGCTTCAAGAGGGGGGAGTAGATATGACATTATTCGTCAGGAGAGATGACGGTGCTATTTTGGTTGCCCAGGTCTATGTGGACGACATAGTCTTTGGATCCACATGCTCCCAGCATGCTCACCACTTTGAGGAGGAGATGAAAAGTGAGTTTGAGATGAGCATGGTTGGTGAGCTTACATTCTTCCTTGGTCTCCAGGTTCGTCAGCTAGAGGATGGGATGTTCATCTCTCAATCCAAGTATGCTAGAGACCTAGTGAAGAAATTTCATTTAGACTCCGCTAAGCATGCACGTACACCTATGAGTACCACTACCAAGCTTAATAAGGACACTTCAGGCAAGGACGTAGAGCAAACCTTATATCGGAGCATGATAGGTAGCCTTCTCTACTTGACTGCCAATCGTCCCGATATAGCCTTTAGTGTTGGAGTCTGTGCGCGATATCAGGTGTCCTCGAAAGAGTCACACTTACTTGCTCTAAAACATATTATTAAATACGTAAGTGGGACTCTCTCATATGGTATTTGGTATTCCTTTGATACTGATGACCGTTTGTCTGCCAATTCAGATACCGATTGGGCCGGGGATGTAGATGGTTGTAGGAGAACTTCTGGTGGGTGTTTCTATTTTGGTTCTGCTCTTATCTCCTGGCTGAGCAAGAAGCAAAATTCCATCTCTTTATCCACTGCGGAGGCGTAGTACATAGCCGTCGGGAGTTGTTGCACGCAACTCTTATGGATGAAGCAAATGCTGGAGGATTATGGGATTTCACAGGACACCATGACCATTTCCTGTGATAACACGAGCGCGATACACATATCCCGCAATCCAGTACAGCATTCGCGAACCAAGCACATTAGGATACATGAGCACTTTATACGTCAGCTAGTTGAGGAGAAAGTCGTATCCCTGAGTTTCGTTCCCACCGACCGTCAGTTAGCCGACATTTTCACGAAACCTTTAGATGCCCTTAGATTTGAGAGTCTTAGGAAGTCTTTGGGGATTTGCACAGTTGACTGAGGGGTTGGTCTATGTCTAGAATATGATGTTTTTCATGATTCATATCATATGCTTCCTATTGCTAGTATGTTTTATATGTATCATTCTTTTGTTGTACAGCTATTTATTTTGTTTGAAAAATCCAAAAAGATTTTTTTTTTTGTTTTTGTATAAATATTTCAAGAAAAACACAAAAAGATTTTTGTATTTTTTATACACCTTTTATGGATGAACATTTAAGATAGCCAAGTCACACCTTCATTCCATTTATCCATGTGACTGTTTGATAGAGATTTGAGACGCTACATCATTTCATCCATGTGCTTTACATAGTATGGAGTCTTTGAGATGTAATCAGTGATATTTTCCTACATGTTTGACTTCTATCTCCTTTATTGCACACATGCACGGCTATATTTGATTATTGCACTTATCTATCACATATTGGCTTGAGTGTTTCCATCTCAATTCTGTCTATACAACTTACAATATGCGATAAAACTTGACAAGATTGGAATGCATGTAAAAACCATTTTGGTGAGACAGAGTGTTTGTTTAAGAACGGGGAGGGGCTGCGAAAGGTAATTATCTCTTCTTTGCGCAAAAGCCACCGTTCAAAAGGACCTAAAAAATGGAGGAATTTTATTATCCGGGGTCCAAAGAGGTTAAAAGAGCCCAAAAAATTTATAGGCAATAAAAAGAAATTCATGCCAAATATGGGCCATTAGGTTTCACCATCAATTCTCCAAAGTTTGAGAATTTAGAATACCTCTATTCAAAATATATATCTGAGGGAGTTCGGTTGGAGAATCTTTAAATGGGTTTGCAATTCCTTGAAAGTCCTGAAAAAGCATAAAAAGTTTTGGACGTTATTGGTGTAGAAATCATTTTTAGCTTTGATTTGCTGATTTGATTGAGTCAATGTCTTATACTTCCATTTTTTTTACACCAAAGGAAGACTTTGAGTTCATTCGTTAGGAGTATCCGATATTCATCGTGCACATATGTCATGTTTGTATGCATTGATCTTCCTATCGAATTTGATCACACCCATGCATTTCCATCATCATCGACTTGGTTGTCCTGTGTTTATTCATGGTGACACCCCGTCATTGCTTGTTTGCATTATTTCTCTCATTTGTCTATTTGGGGACATCATAAAAAGGGGGAGAATGAATTATCTTATTATGAGGCATTTTCTGAACTTTTTAGTTTTCTCATAAATTGTTATATATTTTTATCTCATTTCAAACTCAATACGTCACTTGGTATTTGCTTTGTCTCATGTGTGTAGGTACTACATTGATGATCAGTGAAATACACACCCTGATGAGAAAAGCGTTGAAGATTCCTGAAGAGTTGAAGAACAAACGATAAAGTCTTATTCAATTGTACCTTTTCAGTTTTGGGTTCATGGAAGGATAGATTTGTATAAGCAATTTCATACTTGATAATTCAGATGTTTTTATATTTGTACCAGCGTAGACATAGGGGGAGATTTGTAAGGACAATTTGTCCATCATTTATTGGTTATGTCATACGCCATCACACCGTTGAAGAATATTCAAGACCGAATCTACGTCAACGAATTCGAATATCAAAAAGAAGAAGGAATCAGATTTCTGCAGAGCCGGACCGGTCCACCCAGAATAAAAGAACCGATCCGCCTGCGGACCGGTCCGCCTCATACTTGGACCGGTCCGCCTGTTGAAAAGCCAGTACACCCCGGACCGCAAGCGAACCGAAGAAGCCAAAAATAAAAAGAATCGGTCCACCTACCCAGACCGATCCGCCTCAGACCCGAACCGGTCCGCCTGGGATAAACACAAACAGATCGTGTTCAAATTTTTAAGGCCCAGGATTACTTTTATAAACCCACTACGGGGAGTTGGTTTAGCAAGACTTTCACACGATTTTCAGAGTACAAAAAACTCTAAGTCTTCACCTTTTGAGTCCCAAGATTCCAGTTTTTGTTGACTCACACAACCTCTCATACATTTGTGAATCTGTTTGTAACCCTAGAACACAACCAGTTGTTGTTCAACCCTTGTGGAGAAGACCGTTCTTCTTCTTCATTGCAGCCCTCCTGGAAAGGGATATTTCCAGCCGCCGACTACAGAATCCGACACTTGAGGGTAATTCTTAGTCACTTGTATTTTCATTGTAATCCGAAATTGTACAGTTACAATATTATAATGAAAATAAATGGTTTTGCCCCTTTGGGGGATTTTTCCTCAATTGTGTGTGTTTGATTAATTTTCATGATCTACTTCTTGATTCAATCACACCTAGTTGCATGTTTAGGGTTTATTTGGGTTAAACTGAATTTAATTATATAATTTCTTATTTGAGCACACGCGCATACTCTCTTCATATATATATATATATATATATATATATATATATATATATATATATATATATATATATATGTGTGTGTGTGTGTGTGTGTGTGTGTGTGTGTGTGTGTGTGCGTGTGTGTGTGTGTGATAAATGTGTGTATAAAATCTATAAATTTTTAATGGATATATATATATTAATGTATTCAGATGCAAAATGATATTTTTAATTGAAAAAATAAATCAACTAATAGTTTTTCGTAATTTTGAACACAACCTGATATATCCATAAATACCCTTGGCCAGGCCGAGGGTGTATTCCACTTGGACGAGCCCCTAGAAGGCCGACCCTTCATCAGGCTCCAGACAACCCCTCAGGGGGGCCGACCCTTCATCAGGCTCCAGACGACCCCTCAGGGGGCCGACCCTTCATCGGGTCCCAGACGACCCTCCAAGGGTACGACAGTACGAGGCCTAAATTGGGCCTGACTCACTATCAGAAGGAACTTTGCCCTCGGCCTTATTTTACGGGCCGAGGGTGACATCATCGCAGCGCGTGGTTTGGGAAACGCGTGGAACAGTGCGCCTGAGGCTCACATGACATGTGGAAGACCGTTATAACCGAATCACCCCCTCACGTGAGGGAATATTATGTCATCATTTGGCATCTACAGGTGTCAACAGGAGATTGGCTAAATCATCATTCACATGCACCATGCATACTTGGGGGGTACACTGCACCCCCAAGACCTATATATACTTGTCACCTACAACCCTACAAGGGGATCGATAATTGTAACCCTAGCTGAAACTCTGCTTGTACACACAGTAGAGAGAGAAAGTGAGCTTATGTGCATTGTATCCAAGGACATTAGTGCCCATACTTAGTGGATCACACACTCATAGTAGACGTAGGCCTAATTGGCTAAACCACTGTACATCATTGTCTTGATCCTCTTATACTCATCTCCTTCTATATACTTATACACTTACATCTCTATAGCTGCCATGGTTACTATTGTTTGATCTCATCATCACTTATTTGGTGGTGCTGAATCAAAGCATCATCAGTTTGACGCCATCTGTGGGAACGAGAAGATATCTCTTCCTTTGTACAGCTTGACCTCACTGGGCACTCTAGTGGTGGGCCAACTCTCCCCCTGAGAGGAGATGTTCACCATTGAAAGAGACCCACTAAAGTTCTCAAGATCACTAGTCTTTTTTCCAGTTCAGCTGTTCACAGCTCAAACACATGGCACCAAAGATGCCATCACCACCACTCCCTCAACCGGATAATGGAGTAGGACCTAGTTCCAGTCAGCCACCACCTCAGTCTGAGATAGCTGATGTGGCGGCAGCCTTGAAGTCTCTGGCAGCAAGCCAACGGATCATGCAGGAGCAGTTCACAGCTCTAAGCTAGAACATACTAAGGCCACCAGGGGTCTCACCTGAGATGATTACTCCGGCAGCAGCCCCAGGGCAGCATGAGGCCAGGGACCACCCCAGGCACCATGCAAAGACCTGCCACCCCCCCCCCCAGCGGCGGAGGGATGTTGCTGACCCCCGACATCTATGCCTGGGAAGGCAAGGAAACCCTTGCCCTGAGGATAGGTATGATGATCTGGAGGGGGAAGAGGCCCACATAGAATGTTGGGAGCCGTATGAGGTCTCCAACAATACAGTGCAACCTCTCCAGGAGAGCAGAGGGAAGTGTGGAAGGCAGAATCCCGACGATCGCCCGAGAGGATCTGCTTTTGATCGCCTGAGTAGGGGGTCAGCCTTTGAGAGGCTCGACCCAGTAAATGACCTGCGAGAAAAATTGTCCAGGTCAAGGAGTGCTGCGAGGTCCAAAAGGGAGGCAGCAGATGGCCGACCCCACGGGGGACGACCCCAAGGACAGGACGACGGTCAGGGGGAAGTAAACAGCCGACACAGGCCTGCCGCAGTATAACCCTCCGTCCATCTCTAAGAGGCTGTAGGGGATAACATCGGCCAATCCGACCCTACGAGGCCTTAGAATGACTCGATTCAGCGACTGGAGGATAAGATCGGTGATATACTAAAAAGTCGGGACCCTCTTCAAAGAGGATACTCCATAGGCTCACCCTTTGTGGTGAAGATAGTCAACTTCCCTATGTCATCAAAGTTCAAGCCACCCGTGGTCACCCCAAGATATGACGGGAGCACCAACCCTGTCCACCATATTGAGATGTACCAATCAGTAGCAGACATATACTCTATCTCGGATGAGATGAGGTGCCGTGCCTTCTCTGGTGCTCTGATTGGGGCTACACATGTCTGGTACATGTCTCTTCCAAAAAACTCCATTGAAAACTTTAAGCAGTTGGCAGATCGGTTCATCCACAAATTTTGCTTTGGGGTGAGGCCACAGAAGAAGACCACACACCTGCTCTATGTTAAGCAGGGGAGAAATGAGAGTTTAAGAGACTATATAGCCAGATTCAATAAAGAAAAGTTGGAGGTGGAAGACTATGAGGAGAGCATAGCCATGACCGCCCTCATTGGAGGACTCCACAAGGGGAAGCTACTATGGAAGCTTGCTGAAGACCCTCCGAGAATGATGGCCGAATTGCTGTTGACAGCAGGGAAGGTGATGAACATCGATGAGGCGATGGCCGCAAAATACAAAGATGAAAAAGGAGGCGCCAGTGAGGGTAAGTACCCCAAGAAGAACAAAGAGGGGAATAAGAGGTCTACGGATGACAAATTCGCTGATTACACCCCTTTAACGGTCAGTCATGAACACATTCTTAATGAGATAAAGAGTGATCGGTCCCTCAAGTGGCCTGATAAGCTGAGGGCAGCCCCCAACAAAAGGAACAAAAACTTGTGGTGCGAATTCCACCAAGACCATATCCACGAGACAAACAAATGCTTCGCTCTGAAAGACGAGATTGAAAGAATGTTAAAGGAGGGGAAGCGGAGGAAGTAGGTCGATAAAAGTGACTTTAAGACGGGCCGAGGGGACGACCCCAGAGAAAAGCGAGGCGATGCATGCCGAGAAGATCCTCCAAAAAAGAGGAGATGACCCTTCTGAAGAAGAGGACGACCCTGACCGCCCCCTAAGAGACGACCCCGGTCCTGTTAGGAGGCTTAACATGATCTCTCTCGGTGTGGGTATGATCTCAGGGGGCTTAGCAGGAGGAGGGTCAGAGGTCGCAGATAGGAAGGCCCACGTAGCTGAAGCCAAGGCAGTGACGAAGACAGTACACTCAACCTCTTTGGAAGAAAAATCAGAAAAAAGAAAGAAGGTCGATATGGACACTCTGATAGTGGGATTCTCAAGAACGGACTTCAAAGGCCGCTTAGCCTCACACGATGACCCTCTCGTCATAACTACCAGGGTACATGGATATGAGGTGCCTAGGATCCTGGTAGATGGGGGTAGCTCTGCAGATGTGATGTTTTGGCCGTGCTTCAAAGCCTTAGGTCTCAGCCATGCTAAATTCATCCCATACCATCACCCATTGATTGGGTTCAGTGGAGAAAAGGTTCATCCCCTAGGAGTGTATGAGGGCGATGTCAGGATGGGGGATGAGTGGCCGAGATGGATTACCAAGAAGGTCAACTTCTTTGTGATGGATGAACATGTCTTTTCAGCCTACAATATCATACTGGGGCGGGTATCCCTCAAGGGTTTCGAAGCTGTGCCATCTATGGTCCATCAGATGATTAAATTTCTAACCCCTTATGGGGTGGGTGAAGTTCAGGGAGATCAGATGAGAGCACAGGAGTGTTATTACAACTCCGTTAAGGAAAGAGAGGCCCACAAGAAGGCAACAACCACTTACAGTATTGATACCCTCGACCCCAGAGACGAGACAAAGCTGAAGAAAGGAGAGGCCGCGGAAGAGGTAGAATCCATCATCCTCAATGAGGATGACATGGAAAAAACCATCCAAATCGGCAAGTCCCTGAAACCAGATGTCAAGGAAGACCTCATCAAGCCGTTGAGGAGAAGATAGAGCGTCTTTGCATGGAGTCATGCAGATATGCCAGGGATCGCCCCGGAAATCGTGTACCACAAGCTCAACGTGGTAGAGGGTGCAAAGCCAGTAAAGCAGAAGAGGAGAATTTACTCTAAAGAAAAGTATGAGGTCATAAGGGAGGCGGTCAAAAAATTAGAAGATACCGAGTTTATCAGAGAGATCACCTACCCAGAATGGCTGTCTAATGCGGTCATCGTCACAAAGGCCAATGGAAAGTGGAGAATGTGTGTGGACTTCACCGACCTCAACAAGCATTGTCCCAAAGACAGCTTCCCTCTCCCCCGCATTGACCAGATGGTAGACGCTACCGCAGTCCATGAGCTCATGAGCTTCATGGATGCCTATTCAGGGTACAACCAGATCTTCATGGACCCTGAAGACTCGGAGAAAACAGCCTTCATTACCGACAAGGGGACATGCTGTTATAGGGTCATGCCCTTTGACCTGAAGAACGTAGGGGCAATGTATCAGCGCCTTGTAAATAGAATGTTTGAAGACCAAATTGGAAAGTCTATGGAGGTCTATGTAGATGACATGCTGACTAAGAGTTTGAAAACAGAGGATCATGTGGCTAACCTGGAGAGGACCTTTGATACGATGGATAAGTACCGAATGAAGCTCAACCCGGCCAAGTGTGTCTTCAAAGTTGGAGAAGGGAAGTTCTTGGGGTTCATCGTGAATCAAATTGGCATTGAGGACAACCCTGAGAAAATAAAGGCCCTCTTAGAAATGAAGACCCCCAAAACCATTAAAGACGTTCAGAGGCTCACGGGGCAAGTGGCTGCTTTGAACAGGTTCGTGTCCAGAGCCACAGACAAGTATTTACCATTCTTCAAAATTCTCAGGAAAGACTTTGAATGGAGCGAAGAGTGTGACCAGGCCTTCAAAGAGTTGAAATCATACTTAGGGTCTCCCTTACTGTTGTCACAATCGGTACAGGGCGAACACCTACATGTGTACTTAGCTGTCTCAGAATCGGCCATCAGCGCAGCCATTGTGAGAGATGAAGACGGGGTATAGAAGCCCGTATATTTTAATAATAAGGCACTCCAGGGGGCAGAGCAAAGATACCCAAGGATGGAGAAGTTATACTATGCCTTGATCTATGCATTAAGAAAGACGAAACCATACCTCTAGTCCCATACCATGGTCATCCTCACGGACTCCCCTCTTAGGCAGGTCCTACACAAGCCAGAAAAATCAAGGAGGCTGATGACCTGGGCTATAGAGTTGGGAGAGTTTGACATTATGTATCAACCTAGGAAGGCCATTAAGGGGCAAGCATTGGCAGATTTCGTGGCTGAATTTACTTGGGAAGATGATGAAGCTAAAGATGAGAGCCTCAGGAAGACAGATACCTTACAAGGCAGACTCGCCGATACACCCGCAGATAAGGCTGAGACAAGAACCGCTAGAGAAAAAGTGGCCGAGAATGAAGAGGGAAGATATCTCTTCAGAGAGGGGTCCCTCACCGAGGGAAATTTTTCAAAAGATACTGTGTGGAGCCTCTTCATGGACTGGTCCTCCTGTGACAGTGAAAGTGGGGCTGGACTTATAGTGTCAGCACCTGATGGCACTGACATTGAGTACGCACTGAGGTTCAACTTCAAAGCCTCCAACAATGAGTCCGAATATGAGGCCCTGATAGCAGGGTTCTCCTTGACCAAGTCTCTTAGTGTCGGCCAGATCTTGGTCCATAGTGATTCAAGGTTGGTAGTGAATCAGGTAGTAGGAGCCTACGAGGCCAAGGATGAGCGGATGGCCAAGTACCTCGATAAGGTGAGATCATTGCTGAAGAGCTTCAGAGAAGTGAAGTTAAAGAGGATACCTAGGCTCAATAATGGCCGTGCCGATACCCTTGCTAGGTTGGCCTTGGCGACCAGGACAGAAATCAGGAGGACAGTCCGAGTGAAAATTTTGCTTCGACCAACTATTGAAGATGCTGAGGGATCACTTAGCACTTGCCTGAATATTTCTAAGGAGGCTTCATGGATGGACCCTATGATCAGATACATCAAAGAGGGGAAGATGCCTAAAGCTAGACAGGAAAGGAAGAAGTTGAGATACAGAGCTGCAAAGTTCACTATCGTTGGGGACACCTTATACAAAAAGGGTTTTTTGCTCCCCTTGCTTAGGTGCGTGCACCCATCTGAGGTTCCACGTATTTTGCAAGATATGCACGAGGGGTCATGTTCAAGCCACATTAGGGGCAGGTCCTTAGCGAAGAGGGTGGTCACCCAGGGTTACTGGTGGCCGACCTTAGGGAAAGATGCCACGGCATATGTAAAAAAGTGTGACAAATGCCAAAGATTTTCCACCATTCCCCACCAACCTCATCAGTGTCTTACTTCCATTACATCCCCATGGCCATTTGCAGTATGGGGAATTGACCTAGTAGGACCCTTGCCTGGGGCCATCAATAACTATCAGTTCCTCATCGTGGCCATTAACTATTTTTCAAAATGGGTAGAGGCGGAGCCGATGGTAACGACCACAGAGCAGAAGACCTTCCAGTTCATATGGTGAAATATTATATGCAGATATGGTCTCACAAATACCCTCATCTCGGATAACGGGACTCAATTCAAGAATACATCTCTACAGAAGTACTGTGAAAGGGTGAGTATCGAGCAATTCTTCTCTACCCCAGGCCGACCACAGGCTAATGAGCAAACAGAAGTAACAAACAGAACAATCTTAGACGGGATCAAGAAGAGACTTGAAAAGGCAAAAGGAAGATGGGTTGAAGAGTTATATGTTGTACTGTGGGCCTATAGGACGACAACAAAGACCTCTACCGGAGAGACCCCATTCATGCTTGCTTATGGCTCAGAAGCCATCATCCCCACTGAGATTGGGCTTCCTACTCATAGGTCCAAATGTATGACCCCCAGATAAATACAGAAGAGAGGAGACTCGACTTAGACTTGATTGAGGAAAGGAGGGAAGATGCCGAGATAAGGCAAGCCGCCTACCAGCAGAGGACTGCAAGGTTTTACAATCATAGGGTGAAACAGAGACGAATTGCAGTGGGGGATTTGGTCCTCAAAAAGACTTGGCAGAAGCCCAATAAGCTCCATCCAAATTGGCATGGCCCATATAGGTTCGTCGATGAAGTTGTCCCTGGGACCTATAGACTAGAAAACCTAGAAGGGAAACCCTTTTCCAACACCTGGAATGCAAATCATTTGAAAAAATACTATCAGTAGTGTTGTAATATCTCGCCGGACCATAATTGTAATGGGTGTTGCTTCAGCAGAACACTTTGGAAAATTAATGAGAAAAATCAGTGTTTCCTCTCATCTTGTGTTTGTCAGTTCTAAAACGAATGGGATCATCTTTGGGGAACAACCCTCGGCTATAATTATGGTCAATGATGGGGACGACCCCGCCATTGTCCTCAAGAAAGACAAGGGACGACTTTATTAAAAACCATTAATTTGGTAAATGGAACCCTCGGCTAAAATGAGGGTCAATGGTGAGGACGACCCCACCATTGCCTTCAAGAAAGATGAGGGACGATTTTATTGAAAACCATTAATTTGGTAATTGGAACCCTCGGCTAAAATAAGGGTCAACGGTGGGGACGACCCCATCATTGCCTTCAAGAAAGACGAGGGATGACTTTATTAAAAACCATTAATTTGGTAATTGGAACCCTCGTCTAAAATGAGGGTCAATGGTGGGGACGACCCCACCATTGCCTTCAAGAAAGACGAGGGATGCCTTTATTAAAAACCATTAATTTGGTAATTGGAACCCTCGACTATAATGAGGGTCAATGGTGGGGACCACCCCATCATTGCCTTCAAGAAAGACGAGGGAAAAATTTAATTTCAAACCATTAAATTGGTAATTAGAACCCTCGACTATTATGAGGGTCAATGGTGGGGACGACACCACCATTACCCTCAAGAAAGACGAGGGAGGACTTGAGCATCAATTGAAATTGGTTAAAAACCCTCGGCTATAATGAGGGCCAACGCAGGGGACGACCCCTCATTCACCCTCAAGAAAGACGAGAGAGGGGTTAGTGATATTGTTAACATAAGAAATTCACAATACAAATCGCACAAGAAACGAATATGGAAGACAGCAAAGAAGACGATATCATAGAGTAAATATTACAATGTCTTGTTCAACAAAAGTAGAGTACAAATACATTAATTACATAAATAGGGTATGGGCTACAGACAGCCACCCTATTGAGAAGCGTCGGAGGGCAGTGACTCAACATTGATGATGGGGGTTTCCTCGGTGACCACAATGGGTTGATCTTCAGACATGCTAGTACCATCAACATGCAGAGATTCCACCTGGGTCAGGGCCTCAACAACCAAAGGGTCGTCTAGTTGGACTGCTTCGATGGAAGGACGGACCGAAGAGACGACATCACCAAACTTGAGGACGACCCACCGACAGGCCGTCCTGATCCCCCTCTCCAAGTATTTAAGGCCGAAGCCTTGAAACTCGTCTGAGATTTTGAAGGCCTCCACCGCATCAGCCTCGGCATTTTTGACAACCGCCTCAAGATCGGCCTTGTGTTGAACCTCCATGTTGGCCAAGGCCTCGTCCTTCCCCTTTATGAGCAGGTCCTTGGCCTGTAAATCTGCATCGTGCTGCCTCGTCAGCTCGTCCAAGACCCTGGCATGTTCAGTCCTGGCACTCTCTAGTGTAGCTCTTGCAGTCTCCAACTCAGTCTGCAGATTAGCCTCACATTGAATGGCCCTCTCGGCCTCATGAAATTTTTCCTGATTCTCTACCATCCACTTGGTGGCCGAGGTAAAGGCGCATACAGACTGCACAAAAATAATAAACAGATGTCAAGAGGCCGAGAAAATAGTTTGTGAAAGAATACAACTAAGGGAATGAAGTGAGAACAAATACCTGAGCTAGGGAATGCAGGCCATAGTCATACACTTTTGCTGGAGGCATCTTGGACAGAAATTCATAATCAGCAGCCGAGGGGGCAGAAAACATGAACGCCTTGCCCGCCCTCAGGTTCGCGATAAGGGAATAGGGATCGGCCTTCAGAAGAGCTAAGTTCTAGGACCAGAAGTCCCCCATGCTGGAAGAAGAGGCGATTCCCTCAGACGCCTCGACCCTTGCCATCGTCCGTGAATCTGGTCGAGGGTCGACAGGGACCTCGGGCTCTTTCCTCTTCTGTCTGTCGGGGGTCGGCTCAGCAGGTGTCGGCCCCACTGTCTGCGTCTTCCTCGGAGTTTGTTGAGGATCCTTGCCTTTCTTCTTGGCCAAGCCTGACAGCAAACTAGGGGCAGTCATTTCCCAAAGGTGGTCAGATATACCAGCAAGACGACCTGAAAGGAGGACGACACATCAGAAAAATGCAGAGACGAAGATGAATGCAAAGACAAGATATGAAACACTTAAAAAGTAAAGAATGGGCAAAAAATAATGTAACTCACATAGTTTTGTCAGGGGGACGACCCTCAGACCAACTTCCTTGAGGAACTTAGGGGTCATCAGATCTTTGAACTTTGCAATTTCACCCCCTCTCCCTCGTTCCCTCAGATACTCTACAATGTCTTTCTCATCCAGACTAAGTTCGGGATCAGACCTAGCCTTCATCGAGGGATTTGGCCATCTCCTGGGAACCCTCGGACTATCGTCCAAATGCTGAGACTCGGCGAAAAATTCCCACTCCCGAAAAACAAAGAAAAATCTCTTCTTCCAATCGTGGTTGGAGGTTTGCGCCACGTGGAGAAGTTTTTTATCAGACCTCCTCGCCCCCAGGTGATAGTACCCAGGTTGTTTGGACGAGGAAGTGATATTATAACAGGCCAAAAAAGCGTCGGCCGAGGGCTCAACAGTGAAAGCATTCTTCCACGGGGAGATGTAGCCTAGGATCGTCCTCCAGGAGTTGGGAGGAAGCTGAGAGGGGGCGACACCGAGGGCCGACAAGATATTTACGACAGAAGGATGCAGAGGGAATCTGACACCAACCTTGAAAATTTGTTCGTATACTGCAACCTCTCCCTCTTCACCCTCGAATACCCTCTCAGACTCAGAGGGAGCCCTCATAGTGATGTTGGGGGACACACCGTATGCATGCCTCCATAGCAAGAGGTCACGATCCCTGAATGAGGAGATATAGGATGAGGCATGGGAGGTGTCAACTAGGTCAACATCTGAGTCTGCACCATCGTCCGCAGTCCCTTCTCCCTCAGCCTCATCACCTGTCAGAGGCCCCTGAGGAAAAGTCATCTAGAAGGCATGTGTGGATAGGGTTGTCACAAGGACAGCCTCGAAAGCAACCATACCCTCGGCCTGTCGGCCCAGGCTTAGATTAGACGTCTCTATTCTCCCAGAAGGTTCAGCGCCAGTTGGCGACGACACTCTCTCGTCCATCTCACCTGAATAACTCTCGGTTGGACGACAGGACGACACACGAGGCTCAGAGGGTTTTATTATGGCTAGAGAAATAGGAAAAATGGGTCGTACCCAATTAGGGTCGGCCCCTCGTCTCCTCTCTTCCTCTTCCTCTAGTCGCCTAATATCTGCGAAGAGCTTCTCTCTCAAGGATGGAAACTCCTCTGCTAAGTTGTAAATCCTCCTAAGAATTAAGGGGAAGACCCTACACTTGGAAGAATTTGGCTAAGCCAACTAACAATCTCACATTTGACCAGGGTGGACTTTTCGATCAAAACCAAGGAATTGAAGGGTTTTCTATCAAGAACAATTAAAGAATAGCTTACTAGAGGTCACACCGGGAAAAGCTATGGAACAACCTAAGAAGAATCTAACCCTACGAGCTTAAAACAGGAAAATAAACAGAAATTAAGATAAGTAGGGCACTAAGGTCGAGGTCTTACCTGAGGAGAAATAGCGAAGCTGCCAAGCTTGAAGGTTCGAAACTGCAAAAATGGCAAGAAGGATGGAAGCTAGAGAGAGAGAGTTCAGGCGCGAAGAAGAAGAAGAAGAAGAAAGAGAAACTTCAAAAAATTCTTTAAGTACCTTGCCAATGAGTGGGCCCACTCACCAATACAGAGCACAGCCCGCGAGGAGGGCATCATTAGGGAATAAAGTCCCAAACAGTATGCAGCCGCCACGCCTGGAAAACTGGAACGACAATGAATAAAAATTTGACAGGTGGCATACCATCTGGACAAGTGTCATTCATCTAACTTACCATGCACGCATCTCAAGGGCAACACTATCCCCCAGCCATCTCGAATAACATCAATGGCTAAGGGCTGGGGGGTGATTGATATATCCATAAATACACTTGGACGACCCCCTAGAAGGCCGACCCTTCATCAGGCTCCAAACGACCCCTGAGGGGGGCCGAACCTTCATCAGGCTCCAGACGACCCCTCAGGGGGGGCGACCCTTCATCAGGCCCCAGACGACCCTCCGAGGGTACGACAGTACGAGACCTAAATTGGGTCTGACTCACTATCAGAAGGAACTTTGCCCTCGACCTTGTTTTACAGGTCGAGGGTGACATCATCACAGCGCGTGGTTTGGGAGACACGTGGAACAGTGCGTGTGAGGCTCACAGGACATGTGGAAGACCGTTATAATCGAATCACCCCTCACGTGATGAAATATTATGTCATCATTTGGCATCCACAAGTGTCAACAGGAGATTGGCTAAATCATCATTCATATGCACCATGCATACTTGGAGGGTACACTACACCACCCATGACCTATATATACTTGTCATCTACAACCCTACAAGGGGATCGATAATTATAACCCTAGCTGAAACTCTGCTTGTACACACAGTAGAGAGAGAAAGTGAGCTTATGTGCATTGTATCAAAGGCCATTAGTGCCCATACTTAGTGGATCACACACTCACAGTGAACGTATGCCTAATTGGCTGAACCACTATACATCATTGTCTTGCTCCTCTT
This sequence comes from Sambucus nigra, assembly GCA_949130495.1. Lineage (NCBI taxonomy): Eukaryota > Viridiplantae > Streptophyta > Magnoliopsida > Dipsacales > Adoxaceae > Sambucus > Sambucus nigra. The sequence goes on from OX422221.1 coordinate 424,638,018, forward strand.
ATACTCATCTCCTTCTATATACTTATACACTTACATCTCTATGGCTGTCATGGTTACTATTGTTTGAGCTCATCATCACTTATTTGGTGGTGCTAAATCAAAGCATCATCATAACCAATTGATACAAAACTAGTTAACCCAAACTTTTATATAAAGAGAACTACTAGTATAGAAATATTAAAAGACACATTTTTGTTTTGCTAGGCCCACAAATAAAAAATATCACTTTTTTACTACAACCCTAAAAATACAGCATCCAGTAATAATCAAGTTTCATGTTTTAGCGCAGCTCAAAATGATATTCATCTTTCTAAAACTAGCACATAAAACTTATTGAGATTAAAAAGATGAACATTTTAACATAAAAAAAGGTCATTTTAAACTAATTTTTTTACAAGTTTTCTGAAATATTTAAAATCCATACAAAAAAAGAATCAACCCCAATTTTTTTAAAGCATGTAACATAAAAAGATGGTTATTTTAAGTTCATTTTTTATAAAAGCTTCTGAAATATTGAGAACTCTAAAAAAAAAAAATCAATACCATTTTGAAAAAAGTGATCTGTATTATTTTGTGTGAGGTTAGAGAATGACATGGGAATTTGTTTTTGGTAATCAGCATTTGTCATATAAAAATAATGATGTACTTTGACAAGTACAACATGGCTTTTATTGCTAGCATGACGCTTTAAATGGAACTAAACCATTTTTGGCAAAACAGTACACGTACACTAGTGGGACCAAGAACCGTTCAGAAAACAAAAAAGCATTCACAAGCATACAGATAATACAATTTACTATAAGGTTTCGGAAAACATGTTTCTTAAGGTCGTATCTTAAAAATTAAAAAATATTAGTGGTATAATTTCGATATATATTTAATAGAAAATAAATATTGATGTGAAATTTTAATATTTATTATTTTGAGAATCAAAACATATGAGGTAAGAATACATATTTTCATTTTGCTTATTATAAAAGGCTAATTAGACATTGACTGTTTTAATTTTATTCTCATTTTTATTTTATCTTATTTTTATTCTTTACAATTAACTGTCTCAACCTATTAAAACAGTCGAAGTTACTCCCTAATTCTAATATTTTTTTTTAATGAAAATGCAATCGTGAGCATGCCACATGAGTGATTTTTTTGTATCTAGTATAAAATGGTTATTTCACAATGAAATAGTACTTCTAATATTATGAATTGGCTATTTAGGGAATAACTTAGATTGTTTTAATAATTTGAGTGCCTTAAATCTACAACATATAAGGACAGTAGGGTGGTGAAGTAAAAATGAAAGTAAAGAACAAAGTGTAATAAAACCTATTAATAAAGTGTCATTCCTTGTCAAACTTAAGTGTTATTAAGAAAAATAATAGTTAAATTTCTCCATAGAAGAAGTTCTTAAAAGCTTCCATGTGAGCTACGTGCAAGGACAAGGCAATGACAAATGATCCATCATCATTACCTCCGGTGAGGATGAAAGATTTTCCTTCGGGAAGAATCGTCCCAAGTCCCATGCATACTTCCTTTCCCCACCCGAAATCAACACCGTACAAGGGTAGTCCTACCAAACTTGTTATACTCATATTTGGATTCCATTGAAAATTCCCTTGAGCACTGGAATTACCAATACGGATATGCGATAAATCTTCGTGACTTCTCAAAAAGTGGAGAGAAGATCTCACATACTCATTGGTTGCCTTTTGTGTTGCTGCCCGTATTTTACTCGCGGCATAGCATAGTGGTTTCGACATCAGCTCTCCTGAGGTGGCTGATGCGGCAACACGACAAACTGCGTTACCAAAATAATGGTCGGGCAACGGTGGCTCCATGCGGTTTCGAGCATCCGCTGCGATGTAGAGTGTGGTTGGCTGCTGGATCTTGTGTTGGCGTGCCTTGCACGCACTTCTCCACATATGACCTGCCACAACTTCGTACCTGCAATTGCATTTTTTTTCATTAAAAACTATGCAATTTCTGTTTTAAAGTAGGTAGCTTTTCAAAGATAGATAGTTAAGGACACCATATTCACATTATGCGTTTATTAGTCGTCTTAGACTAACTCCAAACCACCGGGCCAAGTTAGTCCTAAGGCCTTCTCCAATGTTTCTTTTCATTAAAAAAAATCTCTATTGTGGAAAGAAACGAAGGATAAAATCTTTTCCAACAATAGTTTCTACACAGTGGCGGATGTTACATGGAGCGGCTCTTTCTATCATCATTTCTACATGTAGAAATGATGAAGCGGTTTTGACAATGTGACATGGACACTTGATGAGTTTTGAAATTCTACCCAACAACTTCTCCTAAAAATAAGCCATATCATCAAGATAGAACATCACGGTTGGAGAAGCAAAGGGGCAAGACGTTCCCATTATTTTCGGAAATCTTCCAACTAGATAAAAGTTAGCTGTTATCTGTTAGCGCGTCCATAGTGGTGGGGGGAAAAGCCAACAAAATTTGTAAGTTTACAAATTGAGAGGTCTCAAATGGTGGGTAAAAACGGACAAATTCTGTAGAATGATTTATAGTGGTTCTCTAATTTTACAGAACGGGTAGAGAATTTGTAAAGGGTTCCTATGAGCGTCATTTGTTCGTAAGAATACCTACGAACAAATGAAATTCGTAACAAATATATATAATCATTTTTACTATATATTTGGATTCCTACGAATAACATTAGTTCGTTACATTTCCTACGAATAAATGTTGTTCGTAAGAAGTTGAACTTTTATTTCCAACGAAAATTAGTTGTTCGTTGGAATATTATCTACAAATTTTGCTGCTCCTTCTACAGCTAAACTGGCTTTTCAATTTGCAAAGATACATTTCATGAGCATCTACCAATGTGGATGTGCTTAGATAGAAATGGGTTTGGAAAGACATGGATTGGAGATGGTGTAAGTTATTTTGGCTACATACCGTTACAAGTACTTTAGGCCAATAGTGAAAATGAATTATATCTATTTTTAAACTAAAGTATTAGTCACTCCCGTCGAAATTTGGCCATTGTAGGCAAATTTCATTCGCTGATATGCATTTAATTTGCCACATCAATCTATTCTTCGTTTTTTCTTTTAAATATTTTTGTTTAGATGACATTTTAGAGGTGCCTAGAAGTTTGTAGAAAGGGCTACATTCTCATTAATAAAAGAAGATACGTAGAAGCTCGTGAAGTATTACTTACTCGAGGGTTATATAACTATCACTTTAAAATAATTCCATTCTAAACTAGATAGTTGTATTCCACAATTTGCAAGATAAAATGCTTATCAGAGATAGAAAAAAGTTTGATGTGTCTAACATATCAAATATTTTGATATCTTGGATTGTGATTGGTCAATATTATTGGTGGGACTCGCATCACTTATAAAAATGGGTCCGCGCCAACGATATCGGAGATATATAGCGCAAATAGGTTCTCAAAAGTTTTATTCTTCTAGATTCAGCCAACTTGTTTTAATTAAAAATGAAAATCTTTTGCTCCACTTTTCAATAACGTATCCTTTGACTTGTTTTTCTGTTAAAACGTAATGACAGATGGCGATTGGATAGCTAAAAAAACACTAGTAAACATTATGACATAATAGTTTATCAATGATGGATCTAATTTGACAAATCTCATTAAGTAAATAGTGAATAAATAATTTTTACGAAAACCTAACTAAAGTTGTTAAATTTTCAAATTTGAAACTCAAAATGTCTCTCATAGGAGAGGTGCTTTTGTCCCAAGAATGGCCCTAAAATGGACTTTCAGCCGTTATTCCTCTCCAATTTGAAAAGTCTGAAGACCTTAATTCCTTCCCAATTTTTTGCAGGTTCAAAAACTTTGTCAAGTTAACTGAAAAAATAATACTAGTTTTTAAGGGACAACAATTCCCTTTTATAATTAAATTTGATATGATTATCGTAAAAAAATAGGGACATATACTAAATAGTCCCTCAATTTTTTTTTAATACACGCTTAGTTAAAACTTTTTTTATTTTGCATAAAAAAGTTTCTTATTCTGTTTGAAGCTATGATGAAGATCTTTTTAATACAAAATAAAAAATTTAAATTAAATCTGTATTAAAAAAATATTTGAACCACTTTTTATATTTGATAAAAAAATATACCATCTTTTCATAGCACGGACCTTGTATAGGGACGTCCGCTATTGCCATTACTTTGACCCTCGTTAGCCTTGTCCTTGAGTTTCTCTATCTCTTCTTTGTTAAGCTTCAACAATGCCACAGTTGTCTCCCTGTTTCTCTCCTCTAAAGTGTCTGAGCCGCCTATCAATAGTGGAGGTGGACTAAATTCCAAGTGATCAAAACTGGGTGGATTCCAAGGTTCTGCGACTCGTAATATTGTTCGGTCGAAAAACGGTGAGCATTGCGATTGACAGTTTCGAGCAACCTTAGCCCACTCAGCTAGGAAGTGCATGGCACTTCGCCCATCGGCCACGGTAAACGATATCGCCAAGCCAAGACTAATGCCCCCGCCGCTCAATTGTGTTAATTGCACCAGAAGCAATGGTAGTTGATGAATTGGTGTATTGTAGTCGACTGATGGTATGAGGGTTTGTAGCTGTGGTGTTGGAGAAAAGTCACCGAAATCTTCCATTTTGTATTTGGATTCGGCAACGAGGAGCAGAGCTCCCATCGCGTTACAGTCGAGCTCGAGGCGGCCACCGTGGATTGGCTGCAATCGTCCTGCGAGTGGATAAAATGTGACGAGGGCTTTGCTTAGTGAGTCCTTTATGATGTGAACCGCGTTTGGAAAGTCGACTGGGGGTTTGTAGAAGTAGACTGTAAGGGCATGCTTTGTGGGTATTATTAGATCAAAATCTGATAAACCCATTTTTTCCATTGGTGCCTCCTCCGCTGGTTTTATAACGTAAGAGGCCTTCATGATCACCATCGTTCAGAGAGAGTGAAGGACAAAGAGTTTTGACGGCTGGTTAGCTTGGTAGAGTTATATCCCTCTTAAATAGAAAAAACTAAACAAATGATTTCACAGTGCAAAAATAAGTTTATAGGGATTTAACTCTTGCATGTTGGGATCTTGAATGGCTTTGCATGTCGTCTGGTTGACGTTCGAATGGGCTTTTTTCTTTGCTGCTGATGGATCTGTTGATTCTTGAATGGCCTTCACTCTTCGCTTGTTTGACTTCTTGGGATCATGGATGGCTTTCTCACCTCTAATGATGGTTGGAATGAGCTGTCACTGCAAATGTGAAATTAGTTTGTGATAGAAAGGAAGAGTGTAACGTTGATTTACCTTCCCTGTAAAGCTGTTCGGATGGATCTTTGGCTTTCTCACTTCTTTTGGGGGTTTGAATGGGCCCTTTTCTTGGTTGATGATGGTTCCGGTCTGAATGATGGGATTTACAGAATTACTATACTGCTTGATTGGGCTTTGTGGTGGTGTAATCTTTCCATATTTTGAAGTTGATCAAGTTTTTGTTTGAGGGTGTTTGAATCGCCATGTTTTCTCTCTAATCGCCTATGTGAAAGAGCGGTGTAAAATGTTCCTCCCTTTGTCCCCAACTTTGCTTTTGGTTGAAGAGGATAATTGTTAGTGGCCGATAAACACTATTAGTGCTGGATTGCCATTGGCTTTTTGTTCAGTGGACTGTCTACGCGTGCTTGATGTTTGTGGCTTTTTGTCGGCTCGTGTAGATCTTGACGGCAGGTTTAATAGAGTTTTTGTGGGTCGGGTTATTTATGTGTTTAGTGGTTTTGCCCGCGGTTGTGGGTAGTTTTGTTTCTAGTTTGCTTCGGCCTTTGTATTGGGCTTGTCTTTTGGGGACCTCATGCTGATCCTTTTTTTTGTTTGTTCACCTGTACATGTTTCGCTTGTTGCCTTGCTTTGGTACAATATATTTACATTTTACCCAAAAACGAAAAGGATAAAAACAGCCTCTTTTTGTTTTCCTTTGCGCGTGGTGTTTATTGATTACTGATTTGATTTGTATGACATTTGTCTCAATCCCCATTCCTAGCCAAAAAGAATCCATGAATGCTTTGAATGGAGCTCTCAACACTTCACATGATTAATCTGATCCCAATATGAGAAAAAAAATCTTAACGGGTTTTCAATTTACTTTTATCAAGTTAAGAATAACTATATTGTAAATTGAAAATGAAATAAAAGTGTTAATATAATGGTCGTATGGTGGTGGAGAAGGGTTAATAGAGGGCATGGAATGAGAGAAGCAACCTTTATGAGTGTACTAAAAGTCTAAAATGGTATTTTGATGCATGTTGTGGGTATAGCATAAGTTTGGGAAAGTTGATTATATTTGGAAATGGAGTAGCAACCAACAAGGACAAACTTTGTGGGACAACTCTTTGAGCGAAACATCTTGTTCCACCTAAAAATGTTGAAACATATATATATACATATATATTTTGGGCGGCTTGTTTAACTCAAGTGAAACCTTGTTTCCCACCTCAAGTGGGCCCAAAAGTTTGAAGCGCAGAACACGATGTTTCGCTTCTGAAAACCTCCAAAAAAGGATTTCATGTGATTTTATTCTAAATTTGCTATACCCACAATATCCCTATCCCCTCTAATTTTTCCCAGTATATTAAGACTAGCAACCCTTATACATGCACTATGCATAAGGGTTGCTCTTACCACCACCGTAGTTTAGAGTAACTTTTCTTAAGAATCAGCGTCTTAGGAAAATATCAAACTTTTCTAAAAGAACCAGACCGCGTTTGTTGCCAAAATAGATTCCACAACCCTTGTTTAAGTATAAATTTTAGAAGTGTCATTTAAGGGTGGAATGCAATTTTATTGTAAACTAGCTTGCAAGCTTGTGCTATGCACGGGATTGTACAGAACAAAAATAATAACTTACATTATTGTCATTTGACTGTTATATATTTATACGTATAAAAACTACTCCATCCATCCAAATTAAGAGTCCATTATTCTAGTTTGGGTTATCCCAAATTAAGAGTTCTCATGTCTTTTTGTGACATAATCAACGAACGAAATTCTACGATAGTAAAGATGGGTTGATATTGGCCATTGGTTAAGTGTATCATTAATATATGCAAAAGATGAATATGGACTCTTAATTTTGGACAAAGGGATTATTTATAATGTTGTGGGGTCGAACCTTAATTAAGAAAATCTTAAGGGCAAATATCAGTATCGATAATTAAGAGGGGTCAAACCCTTTGTCCTATAAATCAACCCATTAAATGGCCACCACAAGCCTACACAAAGTCATACAAACGTAAAACTAATTATTGGGGGTGACCCTGATATCGTGAAAGTTATTCGTTCAAGCATATTAACATTCTATCATGAAATTAAACGTTCAACATATTCCTTTACCTCCAAGCGTTGCCCATACGCATGGTCAATGTAGCAAAAACTTGAAACATTTTGATCAATAACAGAAATCAAAATATTCCATAATCAGAGTAGTATAAACAAAAACATTAGAAATTAAAAAACAACAAAATGTTTGGTAAAAAGCTACCGTATGAGTAAAATATTACAAAGTTCATTAAGAAAAAAATATAAAAAAATCCAACCATGTAATAAGCAAAGGAACCAGTAGTTTTTAATCATCAAATGGAAAGATGTAAAGGTGTCAGCACTAAACTTTAAACTGATGCCATAGCTTAAACGGAACCCTTCGCAATCAACTTATTGTAACAAATAAATAACGAAGGAAACATAAAACATTTAGTTAATCAAATGGGCTATAAAATTCATGAATTTCATAGGTAATGTGTCAAAAAAATAAAAGGCAACCAATTAATTGAAATAACAGTAACTCACGTACATGGATAAATTATTATCTACAAAAATAATCCTGGATTATTACCTACAAATAGATTACTTTCGAAATCATTAATAGAATTTTAAATAAAAATAAGCCCAGGTTATTACCAGTAAATCAAATTAGTACCGACTTACGAAATTACTACCTGCAAAATAAGACAAAATTAGTACCTGCATATCAAATCCCACAAACCAACAAAACTTAGCAATATAAAGTCACCAAAATAGGGGACTCAAATCTCCATAATAATTAAAATATCAAAAGCTCCAACTATACCAGGAATACGCACGTAATGCATGCATACGCATACGCATACGCACACGCACATGTCTAATTATTTTTTTTATTTTTAATATGATACAAACCAACCTTTAGCATGAAGTCGTCCGGCTTGACCTATTTTAGACATATGTTTCATTATCGGCTAGATCTTCTCCCTACTGTAATTGAAGTGTAGGATTAGCCATTTGTTAGAACTCATTTCATATGATTGTGAAAAAAAAATTGAATTTAAACCCCAAAATGAAAATCAAATGTAACACCCTATATTTCTGAGTATTTAAAATTTAACTCATTCGGTTATTTTAAATTACGCGTGTGCCGTAATTTAATCGAATTAAATATTATAGATTAATTAACATATTAATCGGGAGAGAAAATAATTAATGTTTATTAAATAAAATTACTAAGTGAATAGTAAATAATTATTTTTTGTCGTAACGAGTGAAAGTGACGTGATAGTATATATCTCAACCAGGTGTCGTGTGTTAACTATTTGAGGTACAAATAGGAAATTATTATAGAATGACTCAAATAATGATTTCGAGGTCACAGTTTATTTCGAATGGGTCGTAATAGTCAGAATAGTCGGGTGTGTTATTTGGGTCCCGAGGTAATTTTAGACCAACCTGACACCACATGAGGGCATTTCGATCATTTAGTAGACTGGGATAGGAAGAACTCTGAAAATTAAAAGATCATATCAGCCCCTTGGAGTCAGAGGTTAGGTTTAATACAACCTTGAGAGAGGAGAGGCCATTAGAGAGGAAGAAGAAAGAGTTCTTGGAGATTCAACACCTTTCTTACATCTCCTTTACCACGGGAGTAAAATAAGGAGTAGAGGAAGGCATCTTCGTCACAGAAAAATGAAATCAAACCTTGTAAGGACACAAATTTTCAATTGAGTCCTTTGTAGTTTTGGCTCAATTCCGGACAAAAACATTTGAGTCACATGATAGAGTTCAAGTTTATCCATTCAAGCCTATGACGTGTTTGTTGAAGATGTAGCAGCCAAGATATTAAAGCTTCATCCAATGTCGTGTGTGTTGTGCCTTGTTTCTACGTCATCAACACGGTTCCATTGCCCCTAAGGTATGAATGCATTTTAATATATATATAGGAGCTTGGAACATTATTTATTGGGTGTATTTTAGAAATTTATTTTGTGCGTTAATATTTTTTTGTTAAACTTTTTTTGAATTCATAGTTCTAAATATTTTGTTCTCGGACACCTTTCAGTAGAAAATTCATATCAAATCCAAAAAAAATAAAAAAAATACGAAACTGGCGGCCACGCGTTCGTATCGAAATTATCTAGAACCATGGCCTAAGATCTCGTTAGATAGGTCATTTGAACGACCTCGTTCGAACAAGAAGTCGTTCGAACAAGAAGTCGTTCGAACCAGTTTTCAAATGAGAATTTTTTTTTCGTTCTGTCTCTTCGTTAGAAGTCTTGTTCGAACGAGACTTCTAACGAAAAAACAGCAGGAACAGTTTTAAGCCAGATTTTTTCACTTTTCCACTACTTTACTCCACTTCCTTTTTGACATACTTCTTAAGTGCGGGAACTAACTTTTTGAAGACAACTTTTTCACATTTCAAAGAGTCGTTTGAGCAAAATACTTTGAAGAAAAAGTTCCTTTTTTTTGTGTTGAGTTTTATGGAGTAAATTCCTTTCAAAACACATATACACCCATATGTTTGTCTATATCCAAGTTTCAACATATATGTATTGCTTGGAGTGTTTGGCACCGGTTTTCTCTACACCATTAAAGAAGAGAGTTTGAGTTTTCTTTTCAACTCATAAAGGAGAAGAGCTTTGTTTGATGTAACATTCCCACTCGAATAAAGGCTTTATTGAAGGTTGACGGTTGTCCAAAAGTATCATTGGTGGATTCCAAGATTCCGGTGGAGTTTCGGGGTTGTCGACTAGGCGGAGGTGTTTACAAGAAGACGCGTCAAGGCTTGAAGGGAGTCGAGTCGAGGAAGTAAGTCATATGTCTTGTAATTGTAAAATCGTACTTAGTGAACTTAAGGCTAGGGCCGTCTGAGGTTTTTCCCATTTGGGTTTTCCTCGTACATCCGGCGTAGTACGATTGAGATTTATTTTATCTTGCTATATCACCTAGATGCATGCTTAGGACTAAAAGATAAAATTAGTTCAAAATCACAATCTATTTAATTTGGTGCAAATTTAATGTTTGGGTATGTTCAATTTAATTCAAGTGCAAAATTACTTTATCTTAATAACATGCAAGTTTAACTTGAATTGGATTAATGTGTGTTTAAGTCGAAATGAAAATTGTGTGTTCACTTTTAGTTTAGTTTTATTTGGTTTAAGTGAAAAATCCATTTGTCGTTTAATTTATTCACTTTGTGTTTCGTTTAATTTTAATTTGAAAGAAATTAAAATTTATTGTAAGTCGTTTATATGTTTGAACCATCTTTATTCCGCACTTTAAGGAAATTCATTTTGAAAAATTTTAAAATTGGGTGTCCTATCGTTCTCAAATTGGTATCAGAGCCAAAAATAATAAATTACTTCGTTAAGATCCTTTAAATTTTTTTGGCTAAAATGGAATTTTTTTCATTTTCTAAATTTCCTATTTTCGATGGTTCTAACTACGCGTATTGATAAATAACTTTTTTGTCCTCGGCAACGACGCCATTTGATAAGAAACTTTCTGCGTATTTATTGTTATGTGCAAAAGTCACTCTCAAAATTTTCTTGAGTACCTACAAAACTTATTAAAAATTCACTCGTATTGCGGTAAGTACGGGTATCAATCCTACTTTCAAGGTGAAGCAATTAATGTGAAAACGTGCAATTCCAATTTTTTTATGAAAATATTTTTTTATTTTTAAAAACAATTTCAAGGGAAAAATTAACTAACAAATGCTAAAAATTATAAAATGACTAAATAATGAAAAAGAATGTGCAACCGAGTGTCAAATAATGTGAGAAGGTCAAGAGATAGGATTAATTATTTTAATTCCTCAATTTATTAATTTTGAAATAATTCGAGATAATATTAAATCGATAATCTAACTCTCGTTGAAATTATAAATTTAATAAAATCTTTTTCAGAAAATTAATTTAAAAATACGACTTATACTATTTTCATAAAATTATCCGGTAGGATCAATTTAAAGAAAATAATATCGATCCTCAAATTTCAATACCGAATTAATATTTAATTATAAAAAAAATCTATCTCTAGTTCGATTCCAACATTCCAACATTAATTTGTTCAATTAATTTACTAACTCTCGTTACATAAATTAATTAGTGACACTTAAAATTAATTTACCTAGAAATATAAAATTAATGAAACCAATTAATTAGAGTAACATCATACGCAATGCATCCCACCCCTTGAACGGGGTGTTTAGCCAAACATTCTCATGTGTGCATAAACAACAATAGATAATATGTCAAGAAGGAAATAAATTGAAAAGAGAAAATAGAAATATAATACGCAATTTTTTTTTCAAAATTGTCTTGAATAGCGCCTTGACACGCGTCCAACTTCTTCACAATTTTCAGCACTTGATTACAAAAAGAAGACTAAAAATTAAACCTAAAAATTATTCTAAAACTAAACTATTTTTTTTTTATTTTTCTGAAATTTTTTCATGAATCTAAACTATACATAATATACACTGCGTTTTTCTCTCTCTACGTATCTCTTCTTTTCTTTACTGTCAGAGTCTTTTTTATATGTGAGATGGTCCGCTCTTTTTATTGACCCACGATGCTTTTTTGGATGGTGAGATTTTGTGGGATCTCATTTATGGCTAAGATTGATTCCGATATTAAAGGGATTTGTGATAGAGATGCTCAGATATGGAATTTAAGATGGAGATGGAGGGTGGGTATTGGAAAAATTCAGATTTTAGTGGGATTAGGTTTGAGGGTCCACCGGGTTTCGAAAAGGAAATCGGGTAAACCTGTTTGGGTCGCGTGTTGGTCTCAGCCAGATCGGGTTGGTTTCGGGTATGGCTTTGGGTGGTTCGGCTATGGCTACCAAGGGGTCGGGTGGCTGGGCGAACAGCGAGGGTTGAGTCGGGCTAGAGTCGCGCAGGCGTAACACGGGTCGTGGGTTTGTGAGGCTAGGGACGAGAGGGGCGCGACGGGGTTCACCGATTTCGGGCTGGCCGGAGTTGGGTCTCGGAGTGGATCGCCGGCGGCAGTGGCCGCGGTTTGGCTGGAGGAAGGGAGGCCAACAGGTTAGGCTCGGAGGTCGTCGAAAAAAGGGGCTGGGTTTTCGGTTTTTTGAGGTGGCAGTTGGGTAGAGGGTTAGGGCGGTTGTTTAGTTTAATGGAGGTGAGAGAATGGAGAGAAGGTGTGGGTGTGTTTGGGGAAGATGATGAGGGTGATTTTAATGTGTGGTAGGGTGTAGAGTATTGGGTGAGGGTGAGGGTGAGGGTGAGGGTGTGTTTGTGCTTTAGTGTTTAATGTGTGTGTGTTTAATTTAGCCCCTAAAAAAATGATAAAAATAACTAAAATCTTAAAAAAATAAAAATTAGTAAAAACTAAAATTAAAACTTTTAATCTATAAAGTAAAACTAAAATAAAAGAAATAAAACTAAAAACCTAATAAAAATATAAAAACAAAAGATCTAAAAAGTGAAGTCGTTATACTCTTGACTCACTTGAGTCTATATTGTATAAGAGTTCATCTAGTTTGGAAATTAAGACAAAATTATGTCTATCCTAGAAACCAAAGAACCTCATAGATTGGATTGCTATTTCATTTAATTATCTTGTAGTGATCAAGATCAAATTACCAATACTCAAACACAGTAGAATGCATCCTATACATGTCATATTGCATATTTATGTGTGTACATATGTTGAAGCATGTTTAAATCCCTAAACTTGATTTTTAAATATTATTTGGGATTTTATAAACATTTTTTAATAAAGGTTTTATTAATTAAAACTAGGTTTTAAAAGTTTGTGGGTTTAATCTATAATTATGGTTCAATGGGTTTTTTGGCTCAAAGTTGGTTTGGGTAGAAACCAAAAGCGGCAGAGAATTCAGGGTATGGTTGTAATTACTTTTGGACGCGCGTTTTATTTCGCCTTACTGATCAACACCTATTGCTTGCTGATTGGTGCACTTTGTGTTTCTTTACTGAGTATATAATCGCGTATCTTTACAACCGTTGGATCAAACCTTATCAACGACCTGCATGCTTTCTTTGGTAATCCCTGTGTATCCCTCCTGAACCAATCAGGTGACTTTTAATCACCGCTTTCTGTGAGCCCTTGGATTTAAGTCAATCCAGCTTGACTCAATCCTGACCCTTGTTTTTGAACCTGCTTCACGATCCTTCTCTTCGTCCTATAAAAGGGACCCTCCTCTCAATCGTCTAAGAGTTTTGGCCAGTTCTTTCCTGAGAGTAAAAAAAAGAGAAGAGAGAAACCAGAAGGAAATAGAGAGTTAGAAACCCTAACCCTAACCCCTGTTCGTCAATCCTCTTTCAAACCAAACACTTCTCTAAAACTCCTACATATCCAAAACACTACCCTGAGTGTTCTTGAGTTTTTGAGAGATATTTGTGTTGCTGTAACCTCTTGTTCGTTAGATCTTGTTCCCAACTTAAACTGTTTACTTAGATCCATTTTCTTCTTCATAGAAAATTCAGATCTATGTTCTGCATGTTACATCACACTTAGATCTACATGTTTTATTTCTCATCTTGAGAAATATATTGTTGATTCTTTTCTAAAAATTGCTTTTAACTTGGAAATCAACAATAAATGTTTTCTGTTTCTAGTTCTCTTAAAACTAAACCTTTGACCTAGTTTGGAATCACACTTGGAGGTTTTCAATCTCGAAAATCTTTTCAAAATTCTGAGATTGATTAAGATCTTGACTATCTTCTAAGCAAGATATCTGTGGGTTCTGGGATTGATTTAAAGGTCAAAAAGGTTCAAAGTTTTGTGAGAAGAGAGAAAAATAAAAATCACTGCATATAGCCTTATATGTAATTTGCTAGGACTGTTTGTACTTAATAAGTGTGAGTGTGTGCATGCATGTGTTAGAGAGCACCTCCACAAACACTTTCACCCTACAACACGAAAAGTGTTGGTAATAAGATCTTGTGAATAAGAGTCGACGTAAAGTGCTGGAACAAATTAGATGTTAACAAACTGGGAGAACAACATCTACAATCAGAACTGCAGAGAAGTTATAAGGACACCAGAGGGTATATTCCTAAACTTATATAGGTCTGAGTTGTATGCATGTTAGTTAGATAGTTTGTAACTCGTAAATTTATTTTAGTGGATTTTTTTTTATTTTACTCCGTAGAGGGAGTCGTGGATGTTTCCTCAATTGGTGAGGTTTTACCACGTAAAAAATCGTGAACTTAATCTTTCTACATCTCCTCATCTCATTATTGGTTATGCTGAGTTTAAAGTTTGTTTAAACTGTTTTATAAACCTGGTAGTCAAATCTTGAAAAGATCTCGTACATACTGTTTTGTTAAACACACCTTGTGTTCAAATAGTTTTGATTTTTAAGAAAAGAGTTTCTTCAAAAAACAACTCTGAGGTACTTAAATAGTTTATTTTTAATAAACGGCTTTAGTAACATATTTTCAAAAAGTAATATAAAAATAAAAATAAACTCTTAAAAAGAAAATGTAAAATCTAATAAAACTAATAAATAAATATAATCCTAAAAATTCCAATCCTAATAAAATAAGATAAAATGAAATGAAAACTAAAATTAAAAACTTAATAAAATCAAAATAAAATAGAAAAATAGAAAATAAAACCTAAAAATTATAAAATAATCCTAAAATTAAAATGACTCAACTAAAAATCTAAAAAATAATAAAAAAGGCACAAACTAAAACACACGGGTTTCGGGGTAGGTTTAGGCTAGGCTTAGGCTCGGGTAATGGACTGGATTAAGGTTACGGGACTGTTTCGGGACATCGGAACACATCGGGGCAAGCTCAGAATTGACTTCTCACTTCACGATCTCTTTGGATTTCTTCGATGCACACTTTTGACCGCTTCTACGTCACAATTGCACTGATTTAACATTTTTTGTACCGCAACTGCGTATTGACCTGTAAAAATGATAAAATAAGAACATAAGGCCAATTTTATTAGAAACGAGCGACTAAAATGCATCTATTCGGGGCATAAATTATACACTTTTGGGTGCTTATCACGTATTGGAAAGCGCGAATGAAATTAGCACTAAAATCTATCGACGAGAGAGTTTGATTGTCTGCGTTAGTGGGTGGTCCCCGCCTACACATTTAGTAGACAATGAACGTGTTCCCAAACCCGCCGATAGATGGAGTGAGAATGAATTTAAACTTTCAAATTTTAATTCCCATGGTTTAAATGTCTTGTTTAGCGCGGTCACATCTGATGAATTTCGACGCATTATGATGTGTGAAACCGCTAAAGAAGCTTGGGATATTTTACAACTCAGTCATGATGGTACTAGTGTCGTTAAAGCTTCGAAACTCCAAAATCTCACCACTCAATTTGAAACCATCAAAATGAATAAAAAAGAAACATCTGATGAATTTTATGCTAGACTTTCCGATATTGTTAATTCATCATTTAATTTGGGAGAGAAAATACCCGATAACCGAGTTGTAAAGAAAATTTTAAGGTCCCTACCCGATAGATTTATTCCAAAAGTGACCGTTTTAAATTCTTTACCAACTTTAGCCACTACGAATTTAGAAGAGCTCGTAGGTGATTTACAAACCTATGAACTAGACATGTTTCCCTCTAAAACTGAAAAGAAAATAGAAAAGGGCGTTGCTTTAAAATCCCGAAAAGAGGAAAAACAAGTAGTAGAGAGCGAGAATGATAGTGACTCGGAAGATATGGCCTTGTTTGCTAGGAAATTTCAAAAATTTCTTAAATTTAATAAAGATAAATTTAAAAATGATTTTAAGAAATTTGAAACTTCTAAGCATGACAAAGCCGAAAAGATCCCTAAAATTCTTAAAGAAAATTTAAATAGGTACGAGTCAAATAGCTGTTTTGATTGTGAGGGTTATGGCCATAGGGCTATTGAGTTCCCCACTAAACTAAGGAGAGAGGGTAAGCAACCTATTTCATATAACGCAAACCTTAGTGATAGTGATAAGGAAGAGGGACCCGATTCCCCCACCGAGCCCAACTTTATGGCTTTTATGGCTAGTCATGTGAGTGATAGTGAGCAATGTTCTATTGATGAAATTTTAACACATGACACTTCCAAGGTCAAAGTTTATGATTCCCTTATTTTTTATGGTAGTGAAAGTGAAGAGGAAAGAGAGAGTGAAAGTGAGAATGAGGTTGATGTGAGTGAACTTAAAAATGCTTTTCAAGAACTTTATGAAGAATCTATTAAATTAAAAAGATCTAATTTGAAGTTAGAAGCAAGTTTAAAAGAGCGTGTCAAGGTCGTTGATGATAGTGCGTTAGTTGAAGACCTTAGGGCACGTGAGAGAGCTCTTCGTGAGAAGATTGAATAATTAGATGGAGAGAGAGATAGATTTAAAGGTTTAATGGAATCCTTGAAAAAGGAGCTTCTCGCATTTGAAGAGCGCAATATTTTATTAGAGTCTAACATTTTAGAATTACAAAATAAATTAAAAGACTCTAGTAAAGTCAAATTTGATTTGGAGTGTCGTTCGGAGAAATTAGATAAAATATTAGGAACGGTCCAAATTAAAAATGACACTTGTGGTTTAGGCTTCGATACTTGTAATGAATATACTCATAAAGCCAAAACCCATGTTTTAGGAGAATCACCTAGGAAAGCCTTTAGAGATCAATCCTTAGGTACCAATTTTCGACGTGTTTTTACTTGTGCACATTGTGATAAAAAAGGTCATCTTAGAAAATTTTGTTTTGATCTTAAACGAGTTCCTAAAAAATCCCAACGTAAGGCAAACGAGGTAGACAAGATTCCTACACCCCGAGATAGTCATTCGTCTTTAGTTTGGGTTAGGAGATCCGACTTTACAAGATAGGATTTTTTATTCTCCTTTACTTTCACATGCTTCCTCCCTTGAAAAATCAAAAGGTTGAATGTGTCAGTTTTATTTTCATACTTTAGCTTTTGTGATTAATGCTATATCACCCATGCTAATTGTATGCTTATTTTAGTCATTTTCTAGTCTATGCTCCATGCTTAAACACATGCTAGAATAATGATTTTTGTTTATCTTTTGTATTATACTTATTTCATTTTTGTTTGCATTAAATGAAAAATACAAAAAGATTTTCGTTTATCATTTGCATTTTATCTTTTTAGCAATTTAAGATTAATGAAAAATACAAATGATTTTTGTGTGTCTTTTGAGTATATATTTTTTATATTTGTTAAAAATTTCAAAAACTCAAAAAGATTTTTATTATGTGTGTACTTTAGTTTGACACACTTTATGTGGCATATACTTGTGTTTGAATCCCATCATTTACGCTCCCATGTGGCTAGAACTTTTGGTTTAGATTTACAATCCTTATTATGTTCTTCACCATGCTTACATGGAGTAGTTGGATTTTGTGTTGATTTAAATGGATTCTATTTTTATATGACTCAATTCATACATGCATGAGCTCATTTGAAATTTTAACTTCATATGTATATTTGAGATTTGTGAGGTGTTCTCCTACCAATCTTATCATCTACATGTTATGTGACCTAGGAGGACTAGTGCATGTCAAAATCCGTTGCACGTGAGATTTGTGAGATATAAAAAATGTGATATATAAATGTGCACAAAGAAGGGCTCCAAAAGGATTTATTATCCTTTTGCGAATAGTAAGCCACCGTTTGTTTGGACCTAAAAGAAATACGTGGTCCAAAGGCCTAAAAGAAAATATGGCATTAAAAAGAAAAATAATTGCCAAGGCCTGTGTTTAGTTGATTTATTCATTCAAAAGAATAATATATATGCTTATTGAGGGAGTTTGGATGGTATATCAACGGTTTGCACAATGTCCGTTTATCCTAGTTGCGTTTTCAATGTAATGACTCTATTAATTTGTTGAATCATCAAAAGTCTAGGCTTGTATGCATTGTGTATGTTTGTTCATTGAGTTCAATCTATATTGTCACATGAGGTTATATTCAAATGTGATGAAGTTTGCAATCAATTGAGAATTCCGTGAACATGTTTTAAGTGATTGGGTCTAAATTTAATTGCTCCTAGTTCACACCCCAACACTTTTGTTTCCATATGACACATTTTTGCCATACGAGTGTGAAAAACTTATTGTGTTTTGTGTCATTTTGGTGTGTATATCTATATGTGTAAACTTATGCTTAGTTTGAATATATTGTGTATACATATATATGATATTGTGTTTGTTTTTGGTCTTTGCCTTGCTTTTCTAGTCCATCTATGCTTTAATTCATAATTGGTATCCATCTTGTTGCATTCTTTGTTGATATCACATGCTTAATACTTTATATATTATATTGGTATCATTTTATTGCATCCTAGTTGGTATCCGATGTTATTTGTTGGATTAGTTGAATTTTAGTTGCCTATGTGCTTTAATGTTCTCATCACTTTATGCACTAATGCATGTTTATCTTGTTATCCCATTTTATTTATCCCTTGTTTAGTTTAAGGGGTGTATATGCTTTAATAGGGGGAGATAAGTTAAGTTTTGATTCTTTAGCCTTTGTCTATTCCTGGAAAAAAAAGGGGGAGAATGATAGGGGATAAATGGTATCTAAACCTATCGTATCTTAGTTTAGGGAGATTTATCTTAGGGGGAGACGTCTTTCTAAGTAGGTCATTTGTTTGATAAAAGGGGAGAATTAATTTAGGGGGAGTATTTATTTTTGCATTTAATATATTGATATTCCCTATGCGTTTTATAGTTTGCTTAAGTGTGCAGGAATTATTCTAAATGGCAACGTTCATCATCGGGCAAAGATATTATTCCTTGGGTTGTTTGAGTCAAGCATTGTATTTTTATTTTGGGTGGGATATTTTTTAGTTTAGTAAAGCTTGACAGCCCTTTAGGATTTTTGTTTAGTTTTTGTCCCGGAATAGCCAAAGGGGAAGATTTGTAAGGACACAAATTTCCAATTGAGTCCTTTGTAGTTTTGGCTCAATTCCGGAAAAAAATATTTGAGTCATAGGATAGAGTTCAAGTTTATCCATTCAAGCCTATGACGTGTTTGTTGAAGACGTAGCAGCCAAGGTATTAAAGCTTCATCAAATATCGTGTGTGTTGTGCCTCGTTTCTACGTCATCAACATGGTTCCATTTCTCCTAAGGTATGAATGCATTTTAATATATATATATATATATAGAGGAGCTTGGAACATTATTTATTGGGTGTATTTTAGAAATTTATTTTGGGTGTTAGTATTTTTTTGTTAAACTTTTTTTTTAATTCATAGTTCTAAATATTTTGTTCTCGGACACCTTTCAGTAGAAAATTCATATCAAATCCCAAAAAAATCAAAAAAATACGAAACTGGCGGCCACGCATTCGTATAGAAATTATCTAGAACCATGGCCTAAGATCTCGTTAGATAGGTCGTTCGAACGACCTCGTTCGAACCAATTTTCAAACGACAATTTTTTTTTCCGTTTTATCCCTTCGTTAGAAGTCTCGTTCGAATGAGATTTCTAACGAAAAAACAGCGGGAACAATTTTAAGCCAGTTTTTTCCACTTTTCCACTACTTTGCTCCACTTCCTTTTTGACATACTTCTTAAGTGCGGGAACTAACTTTTTGAAGACAACTTTTTCACATTTCTAAGAGTCATTAGAGAAAAATACTTTGAAGAAAAAGTTCCTTTTTTGTGTTAAGTTTTATGGAGTAAATTCCTTTCAAAACACATATACACCCATATGTTTGTCTATATCCAAGTTTCAACATATATATATTGCTTACAGTGTTTGGCACCGGTTTTCTCTACACCGTTGAAGAAGAGAGTTTGAGTTTTCTTTTCAACTCATAAAGGAGAAGAGCTTTGTTTGATGTGACATTCCCACTCGAACAAAGGCTTCATTTAGGGTTGACGGTTGTCAAAAAGTCTCATTGGTGGATTCCAAGATTCCGGTGGAGTTTCGAGGTTGACGACTAGGCGAAGGTGTTTACAAGAAGATGCGTCTAGGCTTGAAGGGAGTCGAGTCGAGGAAGTAAGTCATATGTCTTGTAATTGTAAAACCGTACTTAGTGAACTTAAGGCTAGGGTCGTCTGAGGTTTTTCCCATTTGGGTTTTCCTCGTACATCCGGCGTAGTACGATTGAGATTTATTTTATCTTGCTATATCACCTAGATGCATGCTTAGGACTAAAAGATAAAATTAGTTCAAAATCACAATCTATTTAATTTGGTGCAAATTTAATGTTTGGGTATGTTCAATTTAATTCAAGTGCAAAATTACTTTATCTTAATAACATGCAAGTTTAACTTGAATTGGATTAATGTGTGTTTAAGTCGAAATGAAAATTGTGTGTTCACTTTTAGTTTAGTTTTATTTGGTTTAAGTGAAAAATCCATTTGTCGTTTAATTTATTCACTTTGTGTTTCGTTTAATTTTAATTTGAAAGAAATTAAAATTTATTGTAAGTCGTTTATATGTTTGAACCATCTTTATTCCGCACTTTAAGGAAATTCATTTTGAAAAATTTTAAAATTGGGTGTCCTATCGTTCTCAGACTTGCTAGTGCAAAGGCAAGTGTTTATCTTGCATGTCTTTAAAGAATTTATAATACCCATGGTAGAATTGATGTGATCGTATGTCAAACATATGATTTTGAGATAAAACAATGAGATAAACTCAGGTTGATGATTAGGATTCACATTAAAGTTTTGATTCATGAGATTGATAATACGAAATTTGATTTTTGGTAGACTTTGAGAAAGAAAATCTGGGTTTCTTGAAGAACATGCATGAAATTGTGAAACTAGGATTTTGTAGAAAAATCTTGGATAAATTCTTGATTATTATGGACTTAATGATGTTTGAGTATTAGAAATTCATTAGAAATCGTTTAATACTCTTATTTGATGTTGGGTTAAATTATGTTGGACTTTGGGCACGATGCATGAAGGTTTGGTTGAATAAAAATGGTAGAAAATGTAATAGTTAAATTAATAAGACGATCTGCCAGGGGTAAATCGATTCGGCTCGATGACCAAATAAATTTAGGAGATGAATCGATTAGGGTTCTTCACCGAATCAATTTGGTTGCCCAGATTTTGGCAAATTTTTTAGTTTATGCCCTAAATTTCATTAATAGTCAATGGTGGGACTTTTGTATTATTCTTAAACTATATGAAAGGACCTGGTAAATTTGAGTTAACTATGGTAAGGATTTGGTTTAGCCAAAATGAGAGAAATAGTTCTAGGACCTTTTGGGAAAATATGAAATTTAAGGAATTTCGGGAATAAGAACGGGCTACGGAGAGCATGAGTAAACCAAAGTTGTGAAAAAGTAGGATATAGATATACTAACTATTGATATTAATTAAGAGGTAATCAGGACCCTTCGGCTAGAGAGTGATACTCGGGAATATAAAAAAGAGGTTATAATTAGTGCGTTGAGTATTAGAGAGATATATACTACGTACGGGTTTATATGATGGTTTGTGTATATACCTACTGAATAATATGTATATATAGGTTGAGTAAATACCTATTATTCTGATTTGATTATATATGTGAACATACTTACACTGCCTGCTATCAAGGAGGTTCCGCGCAGAGGGCGATCCCACCTTGACGATTCTAGTGAGGCCTGGATGTATGCTCCGGAACATAGAACTTAGGGCAGCTCATTATGTGTTGTATATCAGTGGAACCGACGTGTTATTTGGGTACGTTAGGTATGTGCATATCCCAAGACTTAGAATTATGTTCACCTCCATTATATGTGATTTGATTGAGGGTTCGAGGAGACATTCCGAACCAGCAGTCCTTGATTTGGTACAAGAGGTACATGGACATGATAGGAGAGTATACAAGCATCGCGATGGCCATTTTGGGGAATGCTATAGTTGTATATATTATAGTGTGATAAATATGTACAAGTGTTATAAATCTACTTATGTGTGATGGTAGAACTAATAGATTATGTATATCTAACACTAATTTAAGTGGACACATTTAAATAATGATCCAATAATAATATGCGATTAATATTAACTATTGGGAGTACATTAATGTATCATATAGGCGATATTGGGGAGATGAAGCTTTTATGGTTAGTAGATACGTTTTTAAGCTAGGCTAGGCAGCATATCTAGGTAGTGGACGTTAGGTGTGCACTTTAGTTGAGAGGGGAGGAACTCAAGGGAGTGTACGTGGAACTAACGTGTGTATTTAACAACTTCTTTTAAACTGTGATTTAAATGCTTGCCAAATATTTTCAAAAGGGTTTTGGGCTTTGACCCTTATTAAATTTATTTTTCAAAACATTTTACGTGTCCAGCCAAAGGGATGCCAAGATTGATGATTCATTCCAGGGATGCGTAACTACAGTATTTGTGGACGCTTGAAGGATTGATATAGACACTTCAATTATTCATTCCTAGATTAGGATTTTCATTTCAGTATTTCATTTGGGCATGTTGCCCCTTCAGAAGATTTAGCATTTCAGTTATTTAGTATTTATCAGACTTTGTTATAGATTCAGTTTTATTTACCTTAGACTTCTAGTTGAATTTTATTTTGGGAACCGATGGTTTATTCGGTATTATTTATTCAGTTATCTATTATGTGACTGGTTCAAACTATTGTATAGCATAAATGGTTGGTTATTTTATTTTTATTTTCGCATGTTGTTATTATGAAAGATAAAATTTAGCACCGGGTTAGTTTGACATAGGTGATTAGTAATTTAAAAGTTTTCGACAGTGATGCTAGGAATGAGAAAAATGAGACCAATGTTTTATTTTAATAATGTACTAATCAACCGTTGTTAAAACAGGTGGGGCATCACAAATGGTATGAGAGCATTAAATTCTCGTGTCCATAGGATCTGTATGGCTTACTACGATTTCAGCGTAGCGTTCTTTGACATAGAGCCCTATTATTAGCACTGCTGCATTCATGTTTACGTATTTGTAAGTTCATTATTCTGTTGATATGTTTATTTTGGTTATGAACTCATATATTTCGATCTGGTTTCAGATGCTACCCAAGAGAGGACTACCAGCAAGCACAACGACTAAAGCTAATATGGGGGAGGCTTAGCAGAAGCCACAGGCACCGCAGCCACATCCACCTTAGGGGTAAGTGTTAGCAGCAGAGGTGGAAACGATTATAGTGCAGGCGGTTAACATCGCTATGACTGCCATGGATCTCCACTTTTCTTAGACCCAACAGCCATCGCAGCCAGTGGCACCAATTGATCAGGCCCACCTGAGAGTGTCATATTGGTAAAGAATGAGGGAGATATTTTAGAAGGGCCACCCACTCGAATTCCAGGATAGCTCAGACGTGATTTTGGCATGCCAGTAGAAGAAATATATTCAGTTCCACCTGCATATAGTTGACTATAACGATGTGAGGGAGCAGATGTTGGACACTTTTAGACTGATCGAGGCATCTTTACAGTCGAAGGAGTCTATTACCACCGCTGAGGAGAGGGAGACTGTGGCCATTATTGAGTTATGTGTGCGGTACGAACACAAGTATTTTTCGCCATCCGTTGAGACATAGATACGAAAGAAGTTCATTGAGGTGGTTCAGGGATCTCATTCTGTGGCTGAGTACGAGGAGGATTTCACATGTTTGGCTAATTTTGTGCCAGATGAGTGATTAGGCATAAATTCGTCATAGCTATCCCCTCAATTTAAAGTCTTTTAACACTCTGTGCGGTCTAATTCAAGTTGATTGATCTCATATCATTGCTACTAACATTTTCTAATGAGTACACCAAGTTTCGTGTATTTTTCATCGATTTTGCAAGTATTTAGTGCACGCAGAGAAAGAAAGAATAAAAAAAAGAAAATTTAAAGAGCAAAAGAGTAATTTTACATCTAGAATTTGGATGAAAAGTCTAAGAAAATTTAAAGACCTCGAGTTTACAATAACATAGAAAGAAACGGCATCCAAATCCGAGTCCCGGATCAAAAGTTATGAAGAGTCGAATTTGAGAAGAAAAAAATAAGCAAAACAAGGACAAGATGAAAACTAAAAAATCGAAACCAAACCGATGGAAGGAAAAAACAAACCGATTCGGTGTTGGTAAATGTTATGTGTAAGAAGAACTGAACCGACGAGGATGAAAAATGAACCGATTCGGTGTTGCCAGGACCTCTGTAAAAAGCCGAACTGAACCAATGCCCCTGGCCGGGACCGATTCAGATAATGAATTTTTGAATTATCTTTCTTGTAAATAAGAGTTGTGCATGGACCAAGCTCTTGTAAAACTGTAGTGTTTTTATCCCAACTTGTTACCAGACAATAAGAAGTTCCTTTTTATATAGTTTTAGAGAGAGAAAAAGGACAAGAACTCTAGGAACTCAAGTTTACAATTTTATGGTTTGCAATTCAAGATATCTGCAATAGAGTTTCTTTCTTCTCATTTATTATTTGAGGTTTATAATTCGTGCATGGTTTTTTTATTCTCAGAAGTTCTTCAATTATATTGCTTATCTAGGTATAATTTCATAATGATTTTGAACACATGCAGAGTAGAAAACATAGCTTTACTTAATTGCACCATGCTAATCTAGACTTTAAGGGTTGGGATGTATGAACCCAACCTGATGTATTTTGCATGACTATAAAATTAGTTCTCTGAATTAAATAAATTATTTAATCGTGTTGTGTAGTAGTTATAACCGCCGTAGGACTTTTAACCTCGTTAGGCCTAGGTAACGGTGGTGTTTAAGAGTGCGACATGCGTGTTAGCTATTTTGACACTGCTGTATTATTACTCTTGATTATGTATGATGAGG
The DNA here is from genome assembly GCA_949130495.1 of Sambucus nigra. NCBI lineage: Eukaryota > Viridiplantae > Streptophyta > Magnoliopsida > Dipsacales > Adoxaceae > Sambucus > Sambucus nigra. The sequence continues at coordinate 424,663,021 of OX422221.1, forward strand.
GCTAGTACCTCATATATGTAATGCTTGATATTAATAAATACTAGGTTTAATCAATTGTCTAATTCACGACCACTTTTTATATCTGGCAAATTACTAGGGTTCGAGGGATTGTATTCCAACTTATTTTTCTCATTCATATTTAGTAAATCATAGTTATTTCACTTCTGCTTAAGTAATTTAGTTATTAATTTCATTAAATTTCACTTATTTTGTAGATCAAATTCAAATCCCATCATCTCTTTGTTCTTTTTCTTAGTCAACTTAGCATTAGCTATCTTACCTATTGTCATTACGTTCCACGTCCTATTTCTCTGAAGATTCGACCCCGTCTTACCGGATTTATTACTTACACGATCGATTTTCACTTGAACCATAATTAGCATGCACTAGAGACACATTTTAAGTCACGTCACGTTTTTGGCACCGTTGCCGTGGATTTAGGTAAACTCTTAGGTTAGGTCGATTTAATCTAAATTTTGACTCCAAATCTTAAAAAGCCAAAAAAATCATAAAAGAAAAACAAAAAAATTATAACATCTCCCATAGCCCTTTCATGGAAAATCTGCAACAAATCCCTCAATCTACTCCCACACATATTCACCAGAATCTAATAGTTGAGTACGATCCTGATAGCCCACATACTCCTAACGCACCTCAGTTCTGGGTTCCACCTCCTGCACCTCCAAAGTCCATTATGAGTCACACTTCTAGGACACCAAGTGAGGATTTCAAGTCATTTAGATAGAGAGACATGTCAAAACATGTAAGTTATGGTACAGGTGAGGGAGATATACCATATCATCCCATAAGAGAACTCGTCTATCCTGAGAGAACTGTTACCCCAGGATGCATTCTACTTCCGTACAATGCTAGACAGTTCCATTTTCATAATGGGATAATACCAATTCTCCCAATATTTCACGAGTTAGATTTGGAGAAACCACACCTCCACATCCGTGAGTTCGAAGAGGCATGTGATACATTTAGCGATCAAGCTTGCACACAAGATGTCGTTCGCCTTAAACTTTTTCCTTTATCCTTGAAGGATAAAATAAAGACATGGCTATAGTCTTTATCACTGAACTTAATTGGATCATGGAGAGAGATGGAATCTAAGTTTCTCTTAAATTTCTTTTCGTAACATCGAATAAATTTCATCAAAGCTCGAATTCAAACATTTTGACAAGAAGAAAATGATTCATTTGATCGATGTTACGAACGTTTCAACGAGCTACTTAGTACATGACCACACCATGGTTTTGAGATGTATCATCCCATATCTTTCTTTCATTAAGGGCTAAGTATATCGTCTAAACAACTCGTTGAAACTATGTGTGAGAGACCATTTTGAGAGTTAGATGCGAACGATGCCGAGGTCCATCTTTAGTATGTCACCGAGACTACTCAAGCATAGTACACATTCGATCCTAACACCCAAAACCGGGTTCGATAGAAACCCATTACTCCTCCGTCCGAACTCTATCAATTGGACAAATAAGCCGCAATGCAACTTCAAATAAACGAACTTGCTAAAAAGTTGAAAGATGTAGTCGAATTGCAGGTAAGATAAACACCTGGATCCATTCAATCAAAAGAAAAAGTGTGTGCCATTTATGCGGTGGGTTATTCAACAAAGGAATGTTCGACAATACGCGCCTTCAACGTAATGCTTCAAGAGCGAGTGGGAGCGATATGAGGATTCAAGGGTAATTTAAATGCCCTGCAAGGGAATTCTTACAACCTTTCGTGGAGGAACCATCCTTGTTTAGTTACAGTAAATAACATGCTGCGTTGAATTCTAATTCACACGTTGCCCTTCCTCCACCACCGACTCCACATTTTCTACAAGCCCCACATATGCAAGCACCGCCTCCCGCACCATATATTAACCCATCGTGGAGAAATCTCGAGGATATTATACACCAATTCATCCAGTCTCAAAATCCAACCAATGGTAAGTATGACCGCATGTTCATCGAAATAAATGCGAATATCTCTAAGTTGCAAGCATCCATGAGTATCCAAAAGAAGGGTAAGTTTTTTAGCCCAATTCCAAAGACCTCCCCAAGGTCAATTTAGTGTTATCGCTACATCCCATGACAGTTCAGAGCAATATACTGATGTAAGGACACAAATTTCTAATTGAGTCCTTTGTAGTTTTGGCTTAATTTCGGATAAAAACGTTTGAGTCATAGGATAGAGTTATTGACCATCCTTCAAGCCTATGACATACTAAAGTTGAAGACGTAGCGGCCAAGAGTATAAAGCTTCATCAAATGCTGTGTGTATTGTGCCTTGTTTCTACGTCATGAACATGGTTCCATTGCTCCTTAGGTATGAATGCATTTTAATATATATATATATATATATATATATATATATATATATATATATATATATATATATATATATATATATATATATATATATATATATATATATATAGGAGTTTGTAACAATATTTATATGGGCGTATCTTGTTTTAAACTGTTGTTTATTTTCAGAAAGTTTCATTAAAACTTTAAAACAAAGTTTCTGGGCTAAGAATAGAATTTTTAGCTTTCTATTTTTTCGTTCGATATTGTCGTTCGAACGATAATATCGTTCTAACGAGATTTCCAACGAGATTTCTAACTAGTTCACACTGAAAATTTTTTAGAAGGCTTGTTAAAACGAGACTTCATTCGAATGAAAATCTCATTCGAACAAGTTTTGGCGGGAACAGTTAATTTGGCAGTTTTGAGCAGTTTTTTCCACTTTCCCACTTCTTTTTACACTAACTTTTTACCTGAATAATTAAGTGCGGAAACCAACTTTTTCTTTTCAACTTTTTCATATCCTACAACCTCCTAGAGAGTGTTTTTGAGAGTTCAACTTTCCAAGAAAAAGTTCATTGTTTAGAGTGTTAATTTTTCAAGAAAATCTTTAAAACACTTTTGTTTTACACCCAAAGTTTGTTTATCCAAGTTCCTATATATATATACATTGCTTGGAGTTTTGGCACCGATTTACTCTACCTATTGAAGAGTTCGTTTGGGTTTTCTTCTAAATCCCTTAAAGAAGAAGAAGTTTGTTTTGCTGTGGCATTCTCACATGGTGAAAGGCACCATGTGTGGTTGACGGTGTACCCATTTCTCATTGGTGAAGTCCAAGGTTCTGGTGGAGCTCTGGGATTGTCGACTAGGCGGAGGTGTTTACAAGAAGATGCGTCAAGTCTTGAAAGGGGTCGAGTCGAGGAAGTAAGTCATCTGTCTTGTAATTGTGAAACCATACTTAGTGGACTTAAGGCTAGGGCCGTCCGAGGTTTTTTCCCGTTGTGGTTTTTTCCTCGTACATCGCGGCGTTGTTGTTTCTTTGTTCATTTTATCTTTTGCAAAAATCACCTAGAACGCATGCTTAGGTAAAAAGATAAAATTTCGTTTAAATCACTACTTGTTTAATTTGGTGCTAACTAATAATTTGGGTATATGTTAATTTAATTAAAGTCGTCGTTTAATTTAATAAAATTGGTTTGGCCTAATTTGGTAATATTGAAAATATGACTTAGGCAAATTTCTAGGACTTGGGTTAAATTGGTGTAAGTGAAAAATGTATTAATTCTTTAACTTTAATTTCACTTGGTTTAATTTAATTTGAAAATAAATTAAAATTAGTTAATTTGTGTAATTTGAACCATCAATGCTTCCGCATATATTTAAAAAGAAAATTGAAATTACTTTTTGTAAAAATATTTTAAAATTGGGGGCCTCGCGCACCAACAAATGCAATTACAAATTTATGCAATGGGAGAGTTGTGGAATTATCACCTCCTCTATACTACACACTTAAAGAAAATGAAGTTTCTCCCGATATGAAAGAGGTCGAAGATGCCCCTTTAAATGAGAGTGAAGATGAAGACAACACTAGTGCGCTCAAAGTCATAATAAAACCACCCATTGTCGCGCCATTCCCTCAATTGTTGGTTCCATCTCAAAAAGGGACCTCTCGTGAAGACGTGCTAGATGTCTTTAAGCAAGTAAAACTGAATTTACCTTTTCTCAATGACATAAAGCAAATTCCTGCTTTGCTAAATTACTTAAGGACTTATTGACGGTGAAAAGAAGTTTGAAGGTAAAGAAAAATGTGTTCCTAGCACAAAACTTCAGCTCAATCCTGTCAGGTGACCTTCCACCAAAATCAAAAGATCTGGGTGCACCCACCATTTTGTGCATTATGGGGAGGAATCGAATCAAGAGAGCTCTAATAGATTTATGGGCGAGTTTTAACATTCTCCCCTACTCCATTTATAGGAAATTAGACTTTGGGGGATCTTAAGCCCATAACGATGACTCTTCAGCTCACAAATCGTTCAGTGAAGATGCCTCAGGGGGTTATTGAGGACGTGATTGTCCAAGTTGGCATTTTCTACTTCCCGGTAGATTTTTTCATCTAGGATAAGAAGCCCTCCTTTATACTGAGCAATCATGTTCCCGTCATTCTTGGCCGCCCATTTGTAGATATGGATAATACATTAATCAACACTTGAAATGGGTGAATACAACTCACATTTGGGAATATGACCCTCAAAACAAATATCTTCAATGTCACCAAACCCGAAGGTGATGAGATATAATTACGAGCGACGAATCTTATGTAAGATATAATACACAAACCCGAGAGGAATTACTCGAGAGATCCATTAGGGGTATTCCTTGTTAAATTGAGTGAGAACGATAATTCGGATATTGAGTTAGATGCTGAGAAAGAGGAGTATGTAGTGACGAATGTGAAGAACGGGAGAGATCATGGTATTGAGCACGAGAGAGAGGAGTTGGAGATTGAGTGAGTGAGAGAGGACCCTAAAAGTAAGGATAAGAGACAGATAGGAGACAGGAACCTAGAAAATTTTAAGAGAAAAATCGGGTCGATGGATGAGAGCCTCACTGTATCTCCAGTCTCAATTGGAATCATGTAGTGACTTAGAAGATAGTGAATTGAAGGATAGAATACATTAGATCCTTCTTCATGACCATCCACCCTTACCACTCGAGTCCTTGGATGTGATAGAGGATAGGATTCAAGTCTTGTCCGACTTAGAGCCCGACCCATGCATTCATGAAGTTAAGAGAGATCTAAGCTTACCATGTCCCTCAAATTTTAATCTAAATGTCCCCTCCTAGACGGAATAATTAAGTTGCAATTCAATAGGGCACACTGAGAATCCCATTCATGATAGATATTATGAATCTTAAGATGACTCCTTTACTTTTGGGAAGGGTCCCAATTTGTTTCGACTGTTGGCTTACGACGTTAGGACATGAGAGATAAGGAGAGCATCGGACCCCGTATGTGGGGTCGGATGAGTTTATAGAATGACTTGAGAGTCTGTCGCACTCCGAAAAGTATAGGGTGATTCTTATGTATATTAGTAGTGTGTAGGTTAGGATCTTTAGGAGTCCGTAGGTGCAAGTCGTGAGAGGATAGTGAAGCACCCTATATCTTTGACTCACTTGAGTCTATATTATATAGGTGCTCATCTAGTTTGGAAATAGTGACAAAATTTATTCATACATTTTCAAACTAAAGAACCTTCAGACTCTTCATTTTGAGTTCCTCTAATTGTCCAAAAGGTAGTACACCAACACTTCACCTAGGATGCATTAATGTGTTGCATATGTTCTTGCCTTATTCATTATTTGGTGTTGTGTGAGTTAAATCCCTCTAAAATAATTTTCTATAATTTTTGGGATATTTTAAATAATTTCTACAATTTTATTAAACATTTTTTTTAAATTAAAAATTGATTTTTAATAAAGTTATGGGCTGGTTTGTAAATTCCATAAGCCGTTAAAAACCTGCTTGGCTAGAAACCGAAAGCGCTTGAAAATTATGTGGGTGCCATTTGTATTTTTAGAAGTTAAATAACACGCATTTTTCCAGCCATCTTAGCCTTACACGTGTTGTTTCAATAATGGCTAGATTTGTGTTTCTACGCTCTCAATAACCTATGCTTAACTGTGAACCCTTGAATCTTTTTAATCAACGTCCTACATGTTATCTGAGATGAACCTTGTAACATCTAGATCAACCAATGAGGGTTAACTTTCAAGTAGTGCAACCTTAACCCTTGGATTTGCTTCGATCTTTTAAAATTAATCCTGAGTGTTGATTTGACTCAAGGTTCCAGATCCTTCCATCTCTTACTATAAATACAAGCTATATGTTATACGTTTACAATCTTTGGTCAGACTCACTTCTGAGAGAAAATAGAGAGAAGAGAGAGAAAGAGAGAAAGAAGAGAGAGAAATCAAACCCTAAACTAAACTCCGTCGAAATCCTTCCAAAAATCCTTTTCAGTGAGAGAGTTAGTTAAGGATTCAAGTAGATCCATCCTCTTCTATCCTTTATCTCTTTCCAAACTTAATCACATTGATTAAATCTCATTTTCTTCCATAAAACTTTGAGATTTGATCTCTGTGATACATTTCACTTAGATATTGCATAGTTTTGATTTCTTAATTTGAGAAATCTTATTTTGTTGGTTGTTTTCAAACTGATATGTTACTTACAAACCCTAAACCAATAAAAACTTTTCTGAGTTCAATTTCTTTGAATATTCTGACTTAGATATAGTTGAAATCTTGATTGGGGATTTTCACTTTTATATATTTCACATTTTGTGAAATAAGTGTAAATATTTTCAAATAAAAAGTGCATTGGATCTTGGCTCGTGTATATAGCAAGACTCCCTCTTGATCTGCAGATATTTGAAAGATCTAAAGTCTGATTTTTTTATTAAACTGATTTCGGTAAATCCTTTGCATATTTGTGATTTGTTTTGTATACTGCCTGTAATTTAGTGTGTGTGAGTTGCATTCATGTGATTTAGAGCACATCACCACTTACACTGTCACACTACCACACTGAAAGGTGTTGGTATTGAGATCTTAGACATTTTGAGTTGACGTAAAGCTAAAAGGAATGGAATTACAAAGTTGAAAGAATATCAACAACATCAGAACCTTTGGAGAAGTCAGAAAATCCAGAGGAGTTGGTATATTTCTGAACTTAGAGTTAGGTGTGATTGTGCGTCTTGTTTTTTTATATAGTTTGTAAACTGTTATTCTATTTTAGTGGATTTTTTACTTTTGAGGTGTAGAGACCTTCGTGGATGTTTCCCCAATTGGGTGGGGTTTTACCACGTTAAAATTGCTCGTGTATACTTCCTCTTCCTCTCTTCCCTTTCTTAAGGCTGTGTTGGTTTAATTTTTTATGTTTTTTTTTTCAAAACTGGTAAACATATACCTGAAATAACTCGTTCATCCTTTTTTACACATCTTGTGTTTAAAATTTGTTTTTAGAAAAGAGTTTCTTCAAAAAACTATTCGGAGCCAGTTAGATAGTTTAATCTTGTAAAATGGCTTAAGTGGTATTTTTTTAATTGGTATCAGAGCTTTGGTTTTTCAAAAATTCTTTAGATCTTGAGTTTCTGAAATTGTTTTCTCAAAATAAATTATGGACGAGAAATTTGAGAGATTAGGTAACCTTTCCAGGCCCCCTGTCTTTGATGGAACCAACTTTCCTTACTGGAAGGTAAGGATGGTTGCCTTCATCCAAGGAAGATTGGGAGATGATGTCTGGGGAGTTATTGAAAATGGTTACACTTTTCCTACTAAACCAGTCGCTGAAGGAAGTACTGTGAGGATTAGAAAGTTACTAAGTGAATTCATTAAATAAGAGAAATAGATTTCACTTAATAATAATAAAAGAAAAAATGTCATATTCATATCTATTAATGAACACGAATTTAAGAGGATATCATTTTGTTCTACCTCTAAAGAAGCATGGGACACCCTAGTGAATGCACATGCGAGTGATACCAGAGTTAAAGCTGCCAAAACAAAAATGTTAATTTAGCAGTACAACTCCTTGATCATGACTGAGACTGAGACATTTGATGACTTCTATATTAGACTGACAGACATTGTGATCTAATTGCATTCTAATGGGATTATTTATGATAGAAAGGAAATTATCTCTAAAATACTAAGATCACTTCCACATGAATTTGATAATAAGAGATATGCAATTGAGGAGATGGATGATCAAAATCTTACACCTGAACTCCTCAGTATCAAATTGATAACTGAAGAAATGGAATTAGAATTTAAGAAACAATTAACCCATACCCAAAAGAGACAGTCTACCTCCAATCTTATCTTTTCATCTAAGTTGACCACACTTGATCTTAGCATATCTAATATTGACTTACACTCTGATGAGGACCGTAATTTAGATACTTTAGATAATCAAATTGCTTTGATCTCTAAGTAGTTAAAGAAAATTATGAACTTTCAAAATAAAATAACAAAAAGACAAGGCAAACCTACTTATCCAAATCAATCTAATAACAGGCCTCATGAGAGAAGACAACACAAACACCAGACTGAAAATTGCAAGAGACCTGAGAAAGACCTTAAAAATATTGAATGCTATAGATGTGAAAAGTTAGGACACATGGCTAGTGACTGTAGAGTTAACTTAGATAAAATTCACAAACACAATAGGGCTCATCTAAGCACGAATTGGGATGACTTGAGTGACTCTGAAAATGATGAACCTGAGTCATCTAACACATTTGATCCTTGTATGTCATTCTTTACTAAGATAATCTATAATGATGATGAGGAACCTGATCATGCTATGTTAACTGATGCTACGCCTATTGGCTTATCTGCCTTATTGCTTGAGAATGTTGATAATGTTTCAAACGCCGTGTATGTGAGTCAAAGGGAATGCTCTATTGTGGATGCCAATGGGTGTGTGAGTCCTAATAATGAATCGCTAGGGGACACTGCACACTGCACACTTAGCGACTCCGAAAATGATGACCTTCCTGACAGTCACACACTACACACAAAAACTCTCAAGAAAAGCACTAGGCTTGAAAAGACTGATAATGATCTTACCCAGAAGATAGAAACCCTAAGTCTGACGATCAAACAAAATACTAAAGAGTACACTACTCAATATCTAACTCATGAGAATGAAACCAAAAATTTTGAACAAAAACTAAAAGAGTTGTCGAACTCAAATGAAATTCTAGAAAATAAATAAAAAGGAACGTTGTTGGAATTGAAAAAAACAAAGAAAAGACATCCACAGTCTTCAAAAAGTTTGCAAAATTTAAAAATAATTATAAATGTTTTGAAGATTGTCACTACAAGAAAACGAATTTTTTTCGACATTTTTTTCTCGGTATTATTTAAAAATGCAGAGAATTTTCTTTTTATCAGCATTTATTTATAAGTATTGAAAATTTACAGCATTTATATTGATGTGCCGCATAAACAAAGCTTTTTTTGAATTAATACTAAAATAAATATGGTATTTTTAGGCATTTTATAACTAATGCCACTAAAAGTAGAAAAAAAAGTGCCTACCTCAAGTTTTTGGCGGGGGTTTGTTTTTTTGTTAAAAAATAATACACCACTTTCTCTCTCCCATCATGCTCGTCCGTATCTTCCTCAATCTCTCTCCCGTCACGTTCTCATCTCTCATGTATCTGCCTCCATCTCATAAACATAATCCTCCCCGAACTTGTTTTTGTATCAACCAACCCAATTCGCCTCATTCTCTTCTTCTTTTTCCCTTATTAAAAGAAGGAAGAGGGAACACGTCATCGTTTAGTTTTACCACTAGCTCGGATAATCACTGGGTTTTGATCTTTGAAGCTTAAGGTAAATTGCATTTTTTTTATTTTATTTCAGTGTATGAATAAATGGCTGGTAGATTACGTTTTTTAATCATAAATATGCATTTTTTAATCACTGAGAATCACTACGTTTTTTAATCATAAATTGCGTTTTTTATTTTTAAAGCTTTAATCTTTAAGGTAAACTACCAATACGACGACGGATGATAGCTCGTTCAGTGTATGTTGCAGTGATAATAATCACTGGGTTTTAATTTTATTTCAATGTATGCATAAATGGGTTGTTCAGTTTGTCACTTTTTTTCCTTTCATTATTTAATAACTTGACAATAAGGTGATAATTTATTTAGTGGATTTATGCATTTTGAATTGTATCTTATTAAATTATATCTGAGCTTTGGTAATATATTGTATGGGGACTGAAGTGAGGCAAGTAGTATTTGGTGGTATATTGCATATATTTTTTTAAAATTTATTTCGGTGTATGTTTTTGATGTTGCATATATTGGGTTTTGATTGGCTTCTCTCTCTCTCTCTCTCTCTATATATATATATATATATATATATATATATATATATATATATATATATATCTTATAATATATACGTATGTAGTAGGAGCATTGAGAAGACTCCAAAAGGTGAATCCTAAATTCTCAGATTTTTGAGTTTTTTTAAAATAAAAATTATATACGTGACTGCATCTGCTATGTGTCGGGTACAACACATTCAAAAATTAGGCAGTTACCTCATTACCCACTTCTTCCACTCACCATACACATTCAATTAGGAAGCCAACTTGAATATCAACTCCCCTCTATTTCATCTCTCAAATTTGCAGCCCCTAAGGGGTCTCTCTCTCTCTCTCTCTCTCTCTCTCTCTCTCTCTCTGTCCTTTCTACACACATCTACCCACCACCTCCAACCTAAGATACGAGGTCCTCCCAGATAGGAAAACAACGTCCTTTAAACAGGTATGCATGCAGATGCTTCTCATCAACAGTTTTTTATATGTTTTCCTGCAACAACTTTTTTTAATCACATATGGATGTTTAGTGTTTTTTTAATCACACGTATGGCTTTCACTCTACGTCCACTGTTTGGGTGTTCTGTGTTAGTGTGTTTTTAAGTGTTATATATATATATATATAGGGGGGGGGAGTTGAAGCTATACATATAAAAAATGCATGTTGGTTGATGAATGGGCATCTCTGACTTTATTGGGTGGTTTCATACAGAGGTTTCGCTTCCTTATCCTCTCTCTTTAAGCAGATGATGCATGCTCTTCTATAGCGGTGATATAGACGAATGCCCTTTTTTTTCCTTTGACACTGGTCCCGTAAACGTGGAGCAACCACGGTGAGAATGGGCAGCCGCTGCAAGACGATCTGCTACCCTGAAAGAAGGTGCCCTTTTTGAGATAAGCAGGTGGGTTGGGCCAAAAAAAAAAGTAAAGCACCTGCAGCGTACAAGCGGAGGAGTCTTTAGGTAGTCTTTCCCTATTTTCGAGCTTGGTTGGTTAGCTCCTTTCGTACTTGTATTGTATTTGCTTTTCGTTGACTAAACCGCTGACTGGCCGGTTTGCGCCACGAAGCAAGCTCTCCCGAATACGACAGATGCGGACCACACCTAACCCTAAAGAAGTCGGAGGAAGAAAGTCGTTGGACAACTGTATACACGAGGGTACATTAGTATTCTGGGATATATATATATATATATATATATATATATATATATATATATATATATGTATATGTATATGTATGTAGTAGGATATCTTATAATATATTCGGTGTTGGAAAAAGTCTTCAAACTGGCTCGACAGTGCCTATCACCTTCAAGAGAATCGAGACCCTCCATGAAGAAATGCTCCGAGGTATTATGGTGAATTAGAAAAGATTTATTGCGAAAAGCCTATCCAATACTGTTGCTACTTCTATCCTCTATGTAAATGTATTTAAAGGTGATACCTTTCTCTTCTCTCTCAGTTATATATGTGATATAACACATCTGTTATATATCTGTTATGTAGTAAATATATAACGGGGACCATTTATTGCTTCATGTATCATGCGTCCCCTTTAGATGTATTCTTTTAATTTGAGTTGCATTGGATGTATTCGGTAGGTGCTAAGATAATAGAAGTATGGATTGAGTTTGTGGAAACTTTTTCTTCAAGACAACTGAATGTTGTAATGGTTTCTTAAGATAAATTATACTTTATTACCATTTATAAAAAAGACTCTAAAAACCATTATTTAAATTTTTTTTAGTTAAAATATTTTTTTAATGAAAAAAACTGGAATAAAAAAACTTTATTTAACACGTGTTTAACTCGAATAAAAAAAGTACAATTATAAATATGTTATTTAAAAAATGTTTTAACGTGTATTTAAAATAGGTTTAAATATAATTAAGTGTTATAAAATGTTATTTTTAAAATAGTTCAAAAAAAAAAATTTTAAACAATTTTTTTCATAACTCTTATTAAAACATATAATTAACTATTTTAAAAATGTTATTTTTAACAACTGTTTTATAAAAAACGAAAAAAATGCAGATTTTTTTATATAAAAATACATTTAAAATATTCTTTAATGTTTATATATATAAAAACTTTTCATATATGAAAAAATAGTTAAAACGGTTTTTATATATAAACAATTTTTAACAAAAATTTTTAATATGTATAAATAGTTTCTATATTAAAAAAATGTTATATATATATATATATATTGGTTTATATAAAAAAATATCAATACATTTAATTGCTTGAAATCATTTTTTGCTGGAAATAATTTATTACGTTTAAAATCATTTTTTAATTGTTGAACATTATTTCTATATACTGAAAATAATTATATATTTCTTAAAATCAATTTTTTTAAATCTTGGAAATAATTTTCAATTGATGGAAATAGTTTATAACTCCTGAAAATCATTTTTTTGTTGCAAATCATTTTTATATTTTTTTTTGGGATTTTTTTAAAATTATTTTGTGTTTGCTAAAAATCATTTTTTATTTGATGGAAATTATTTCTTTATGCTATAAATAATTTTATATAGCTGAAAATCATTTATATTTTATTATTACTATAAATAATTTTTATTTGAAAATCATTTTTTAATTGCTGAACATTATTTCTATATGCTGAAAATAATTATATATTTCTTAAAATCAATTTTTTTAAATCTTGGAAATAATTTTCAATTGATGGAAATAGTTTATTACTGCTGAAAATCATTTTTTTGTTGCAAATCATTTTTATATATTTTTTTGGGATTTTTTTAAAATTATTTTGTGTTTGCTAAAAATCATATTTTATTTGATGGAAATTATTTCTTTATGCTATAAATAATTTTATATAGCGAAAAATCATTTATATTTTTTTATTACAATAAATAATTTTTATTTGCTATAAATAACTTATTACTGCTGAAATTCTTTTTTTTTGGCTGAAATTCATTGTATATTAATAATTATATATTAGTTTACATATTTAAATAAAAATAAGTCAAAAAGCGTTGCACCTGTCGTGCGTCTTCCTCTTTTTACATATATTTCTTAGACCCATTTCCTACAGTGTGGTAAGAGATGTTAGTATATATATTGATGATGTATAACTAGGGGTGACAATTCGGGTCAACGGATCGTGTTTCGGGACGACACGACACGACAAGGTTTTTCCGGACACGAACACGACACGACACGAATTCGTATTTTTTTTAAGTTGACACGAACATGCCCCGAATAAAAAAACAACACGGCACGACACGAATACCAGAATTTCTTAAATTTCATCCCTAAAAAACACGATAACACGACACGACCCGACTCATAGTTCAGACACGAACACGACACGACACGACTTCGTGTCTTTCCATGTCGTTTCTAAAATTGTCACCCCTATGTATAACTGAAGTTTATATTGCATAGGTTATATATATATATATATATATATATATATATATATATATACATTGATGCAAAACAACTCATTTCCCCTTGTGTGTAGCATGTGTAATGGGCGTCCTTTCTATGGAAATTATTGCTCTCTCTTCATTGTTAATAAAAAATACGATTTACTATAAAAAATATTGAAATAGACAAAAAACAAAGTTATAAGATCATTTTTTTTAAATCAACGGGTCTGTTAACCTCCGCCATCACAGATACTATTTCTTCTTTAATCTCCATTGATTTCGAACATGACCATGTAATGTATCATCTCCCACGATGCTCCGAACTTGAAATCAAAATTTATTAGAATTTTGATTTTGAAAAATCAATTAATTATTCTTAAAAATAATTAATGTCTTACCAATGTTTTTATCTACGTTTCTTTCATATCTTCTTTTTTCTATACGCAGGGTGTAAAAAAATGACTACAAATTTGATTGTAGATTCATTTCCTACAAAATCAAGGGGTGAAGGTTAATCTACGATCCGTTAAGGTGTGTGGTGAAATAATATTGAAGCAATATTTTATTTACCATTAGATTTCATTAATGTGAAAAATCTAACTTATTTTCTTCATTCCCAAATCTACAAAATAGACTGATAAACTCCCCGTCAAGAAGTATGAATTGCACACATTTTACAACATCTGTAATGCCATATGGTGCATTAATATTTACTTCTCATTAAAATATAGTAATGTCTGCTCCACTAACGATGACATACCAGATTGCAGTTTTCATCCCGCAACTCAAGAAATGCATTTACATCAAGACATGGGAATTTCGGAAGGCTATGTTCAGGAAATATGGATTTACCCACTACGAGTATGCAGATAATCCATATTTGGAGTGGCTCAAAGAAAATGAATATCGCTTTCATTTCTGCAAAAAGTAGTTCCTGACAGTTTTAGCTAATACTTCATTTTAAAATTCACTTTGTAATGTATTTTTTTTTCTAACTTGGATTTTCTGACTATGGTTCGTTATACGATATTATGGTTCTTACCATTTATTTCCTCTTACTCATTTTTAGTCGTACTTTTTACTCACCACATTACTTATATTTACATGATCATGGCTATGGTTATGATCTTCTTCTGAAATAACATTAATAATTATATATTAATTTACATATTTAAATAAAATAATCCAGAACGCGTTACACCCGTCGTGCATCGCACGGGTCACCACTTGTATATATATATCGTACATCGCTAAGTTGCAGCCATGAGCCTGCCACCTATATTTTTGGTACATCTGATCCGGATGGCCATTCTTCTTATAGTTGAACTCATGTTGTATAAATGGACACGACGTCGTATTGTAGAGAGGGTAGGATGCGTCAAACATCCAGCTCCCCTGAAAGAAATCACAAATATAATAGAAAACTAAAAATTGAATGCACAATAATTAATACTTTGAGGAAAAAAAATAGAAATCTTACCTTGATATTAACACACGGGCAAAACTATGGGCTGAGCCTAATTTGGGCGGATCAAATATGGATTGGACTAAATGTGGGTTGGCCCAAATATGGGTCAGGCTAAATGTGGGTTGGATCGAATACAGACAGACCAAATGTGGACTAGGCCAGCCCATTTTTATTCTACTAAAGTAAGTATTACAATTCTAGGTATATGTAAAAAAAAAAATCATATTTTACTCACAATTTTTAAAAATGAACTTTATATTTGACTCTTAGCTTTTAAGATTGGGCTCCATATGGGCCCCATATTTGACTCATGACTTTTAAATATGGACCCCTTATTAAACTCATAGTTTTTAAATATGGGAGTCATATTTGAAAGACTGGGCTAATATGGGTTGTTTTATATTTAGGCCACATTTTCCCACTACTACTTGGTATGATGGGGTTAGACTATAGAAAGCACATTCACGTGACACTTGAAAAATCAATAATATAATTCTTATGTTATGAGTTAGTTTTTTTAATTGTTGTTAACTAATTAAGGTTAAAATATATTGATTGTTAAGTTTTCCCATTTTATATGAGTAAATATTGGTAGTTTTCATATTAGGCCATATACAAATGGTGTTATAATTAAAGTCTTACTATTTGTAAATTTACATAGTTTTGAAGGAGTATATTAATGATTTATGGTTTAACATTTTGTTTATTTATTGTATTTTTTTTAATGAATTTTTCCTAATGAATCTAACAATAATTTTATGATAGTGTGAGGTAATCAACAATCTTTTTAAATGGATAGTGATAAGAGTTGGATGGAATTATCAAGAGTTTCTCAGCCTTATATTAAAGGAGTTAATGGGTTTCTTGATTTTGCATTTGCCAATAAATACCCCGAGCTAGTGATTAAGTGCCCATGTAAGAAATGTTGAAATACCATTAGCCATAAAAGAGAGGTTGTTTATGAGCATCTCATCATACATGGGTTTGTTAAGAATTACACTCGATAGATTTATCACGTAAAAGGTTCTCCATATATAATGGGAACTAGTGGAGCGAATGAAGTGCATGCCTCGAATACAAGAGATGGTATGTGTGGACTACTACATGATATATATTCAAAAATTGAAGTGAAAAGGGTATGCGATGTAATGACCCGTATGAAGACCAGAATGGGATGGATGAAAATGCATCAGCATTTTTCAAGTTGTTAAAAGATGGGGAGCGTGATTTGTACCCTGGTTGAAAATGTTCTCATCACTTTCATTTATTGTTTGTCTCTTTCATATGAAAACACTTTATAATTGGAGCCACACGTCTTTTACAGCATTGATTCAATTCTTAAAAGAGGCACTTTCGGAGGTTGTGAAATGGCCAGGTGCATACTCTTAAGTAAGAAGGATAATTAATGATCTGGGATTTGATTATCAAAAAATTCATGCATATCCGAATGATTGTATGTTATATTGGAAAGAGGACAAAGATCGTGAGGATTTCATAATATGTCATACATCAAGATGGAAGCAATTTTCAGGTGAGTCTGATGATGAAGAAGTTAGGGGTCAAAAAATTCCCGCAAAGGTTGTTAGGTACTTTCCACTGAAACCAAGGCTTCAAAGATTATTTTAGTCATTGAAAACATCCTCCCTCATGACATGGCATGTAGAGGAATGCGATGACAACGGCATATTAAGGCACCCCGCTGATTCTAAACCGTCGATCAATAAAATCCAAATTTTTCCAGTGACTCGCGCAATATTAAGCTCGAACTAGCAGCCGATGGCTTCAATCTTTTTAAAACAATGAGCATTTCTCATAACACGTGGCATGTTGTTTTGATGATATACGACTTGCCTCCATGGTTGTGTATGAAACAACCTTATCTTATACTGTCTACGTTGATTGATGGTCCACGCAGCCCAGGAAATAAAATTGATGTTTACTTGCAGCCTCTCATCGACGAGTTGAAGGAATTGTGGAATGATGGCATACTTACTTATGATGCATCGACTGAAAAAATATTTTGTAAGCATGCATCATTAATGTGGACAATTAGTGACTTTCCTGCGTATGAAAACTTGTCAGGTTGGAGTACAAAAGGGAGATTAGCTTGTCCTTGTTGCAACAATAACACTTGTTCACAATGGTTAAAGAATGGGAAGAAATTTTGCTATATGGGCCATCGTTGGTGGTTGGATCACAACCATAGATTAGTATGTATAAATTTTACTATATGTATGTATAGTAGGAGGTGAGGTGAAGGAGATGAACACAGTAATATAAGTTGTTCGGAAATTGCCTATGTCCACTGTGCAGGTGAGTGTTAATATCACTAGATGAGGTCACTAACGACCATAGATACAATCTCTTAAGCTTTCTCTCTCTACTGTGTAAATTGACAGAGTTTCATCTAGGGTTTCCATTCTGGATCCCTTTACAAAGTAGGGGATGTCCTCTATATATCGTGGAGGGGGGGTGTAATGTACCCCCCAAGCATGCAATTAGTATGTGCATTGGGGATCAAACCAGTATATGGATAACACCTGGATGATCTTGTGTAGATAATGATGAGCTCAATATTTCCTCACGTGGAGGGAATGATTTAGTTATAATAGATTTGTCCATGTGCACCAAACCATATATGTGCTAGTAAATGCTCGGCCCTGTCTCTGATTGGTAGAAACCTCGGCTTAGACGAGTACAACGTTGGTGAAGTCCGACCATTGCTTTATTCGAGTTCAATATAAATGATGACATCGGCCAGGAGGGCTGGATGAGGTTAGGTATGAGATAGTAGTAACGTCGACTAGGGCCGATGATGACATAATGCTTGACAATTGATCCCATGAGGTTTTGCTAACTTTAGCTGATGGCTGTAACATCAACTAGGGCCGATGATGACATTGGTTGAAGTAGAGCCCGTGAGACTCTGGTGCTCTCGGCTATTGCACAGCCGAGGTTGATGTAAGGGGATTGTCCTTAGAAATACGACCTTGTTGATGGTTGTCATAAGCTTCTTGTCACCTCGGCTGTGGGACTGGTCGAGGTTGGTTCCTCTGAGTAAGAGGGTACACTTTGGGTATATCAATCACCCCCTAGCCGTTAGTTACCTATGTGAGTAGGTGATTGAGGGGTATTACAAGGCCAAGGCTGAGTTTTCTTATGTGCCACTATTCTCTTTACACATGTCACTTGCTGAAGTGAGTGGCGTGTGTCTTAAAGGTGATGTGATTATGGCTTACATTTTGGGTTCCCTAGGACAGATGATGAGGCTTTGGGACTCGTGCCTCATCATTAGGTAGGTTTAAAAACCATCTTCTCTCTTTCTTCTTCATTTCTTCTTTATTTTTTCCCACCTGTGTTTTCCCTCTGCGCTTCTTTCTCTTCAAGAGATCTGTTGCTGCATTTGGGGGTTTCCTCGCTTCTAATCTTCTTCTTCTTTAACTCGCACTCAGTCAGGTACCATCTCCACCTCACTTTACCATTTTCAGCCTTTATTTTTCATTTATGCATTTCTCAGTGAGTACTTGCGTTTTTCGCCGAGGGTTTGTGTTTTCCGATGAGAGTGTTTGTGTTTTTCGACCATCATTTGCATTTTTCAGTGAACTGTTCTTAGTGTTCTTGGTTTAAAAACATTCCAACTTCTAGGTTTGATCTTTGGCTTAGATTGAGTAGAGTTATTTTATGATTATGATTTGGGTCCAAGTGTTGTGTCGTCTGCCCTATGCTCAGACCTCTGTATCAACTCATAGAAGAGTTCCCCTCCCTTTATGACAAGACTTTAGAAAAAATTAGGTAGATAGAGCTAACCCAAGAGAAAGCTCGTCAGGGTGAGGCCTTTCCTATCAGACCCATCTTTCCTCCACCTCTGAAGATTATTTACCTTGAGCCAGCCGAACCTGCTGAGCCAGTAGTGGTTCTAGAGGACCCAACACCCATGTCCGAGTCTGAGTCGTCTGCCTCAGACCCCATGTCTGTAGACTCTTTCTAAGAGGCTATGGATTACTCGATTAAGCAAGATCAGGCCGAGATCTCGAGCCGTTCCTCGTCTCATTAGGGTGCTACCACCTCGCATTCTTCTTGTGATATCGAAATTATAGGGCCAAGTGTGGCCATTCCTCCTATTATTGATGCTATTACCCTGTCGGTCGCTACAGGAGTTGAGTTCGCTCAAAGGTTTCCTGATGGTTCCCTAGTATCTGCCCAAGACGATATTACTAGGGATGAGGATGATGGGCATGAGAGAGATATTTCAACCTCTGAGGCAGCCGAGATTGATAGCTCCATTAGTGAGTATGATATTATGGATTTTAGGCACCTCTACTCAATAGGACCCTCCATTAATCTTAGGATACCTCTGAGGGGTGAGAGGGCCTTTGGTGGACGAGATGGGGAGATCTACGTCTATGAACAGATGTTCAAGTTGGGCTTCCTTCTCCCTATCCATCCTTTAATTAGAGCCATATTGTCCCATATAAATCTTGCTCCTTCATAATTATACCCCAACGCCTGGAGGGTGATGATAGGGGCTATTGTCCTTTGGAGGGCATTCCACCATTCCGACCTTCTTGTTAGGGTCTTCACAGGTTGTTATGTCCCCTCCTCTGCCAAAAATCACTCTAGATATTAACACTTCTTAGCTAGGAAGTCTGATAATAAGATGTTGTTAGTTAACCAGACCTCCAATCACAACTGGAAACCTCGGTATTTCTTTGCATCCGAGGCATGGGAGTTTGGTCCCCATGAGGCATCCGAAACGTCGGTTCCAAGGACCCCTCTAAGATGGGGGAAAGTCTCGCTTGCTATAAAATCCGACCCTGGACTTAGCCAGGAAAGTATTCAAAAAGTTAAGGATCTTCAGGATCAGGGCGAGCAGGGTCGTTTGGTTAAATATGAACATCTGATGGCCCCCTAATACCTCTCTTAGACAGGGTTGGGAGGTGTTTCTTTGACAGAGCTCCGTAAGTATCATTTTTTTAAGCTGTAGCTCTTACTTTTCATGTCTTTGATTTACTAACTCCCATATTTATTTTTGGAGAGTGCCCTGAAGGTATTTCTGACGACCTTTGGGAAATGTCTGCCCCAAGTCTCGTGAAGTTGATGATAAAGGCTGGCCAGAATGTGCCACCTCCTACCACCCATAAGAACGCCGGAACCTCTAAAGTGGATGCCACAAAGAAGAGGAATACCACAATCGATGTAGAGCCTCAAAGGTAGAGCAAGAGTTAGAGAGTGGACCATGCTATCCAAATCTCCACAGACGATGCCCTGGCTGCTCGTCTGGCTTAGTTGAAGATCAACGATATTCTGATAGGACATGGTCTGAAGTCTATTGATGCCATCGACTCACTGATGATCTAGGAGGATAAGCATTTCCTACGCTCTTTAGACATCCCACTGTTGGCCGAGTTTACCCTCCATAGATCTATTCAGTTACTAGTTTATGTTTATTTGCATTAGCGTAACCTCGGTCATCTTATATTAATGTGCTTACACATCTGACCTTCTACTGCAGGGTATGTTATCCATGCATCATTTTGTGGACTGGACTCTAAAGAAAATTCCCATGATTGAGAAGGGTCAAGAAGCTCTGAAAGTCTAAGCCTCTTTGAGTGAAGAGGTTGATCGTTTGAAGGAAGAGCTAAAAGAGGTCAACAAGCTAAAGGAGGAGGTCCAACAGAGAGATAGGGATATGGCCAAGCTGAAGAAGGACCATGAAGTGGCTCTGAAGGCTAAAGAAGATGCTCTATTGGCTAAGGTGGCTACTGCTGTTAAGGCTTCTGGAGGATGCCTCAGAGAAGATTATTACAAATTACAAGGTCTCTGATGAGTTCATCGGTTTTGGCTTTGAATACCTTGAAAGAGATATCAAAGCAACTAGCAAGTGGGCTGCCTCTAAGGAAAATGATTCAGGGAGTTTGACTACCTCAGACTTTGATGGCCTAGGCTTTGGTGACCCCTGTTTGCTCAGGCCTTACAAGAGGTTGAGGAGGCCGATGCTTCTCCTGCTCAGACCGCTACGTTGGAGTTCACCGAGACCGAAGATGTTAATCCTCAGGACGACACAGCTGAGGTGACTAACGCCGGCCTGGAGGGCACGACTGCGGTTGCAGATACATAGGCCTTGTGAAGCTTTAGTAATTTTTGTTTCCTAAAGTATTTTACCTTAACTTTTATGAGCCTTGATGGCGTCTTGATACATTTTATTTGTATTGTAATCATTAACACCATCTTGTTCAGATTATGCTGCTTCTTTCACTGAATGTCTTCTCTTACTCGTTGTTTTTAAAGTCTGAGGATGCCATATGTTACACAATTTTCTTCACCAAACTAATGTTGAGGGTCATCAAATTATGATGTTTCCCCCTTAGTTTTTACCAAACTAATGATGTCTAAGGTCTGAAATCACCATAAAATGATGTTTTACCTCATAATTTTCACTAAATTAATGATGTCTAAGGTCTGAGATCACCATATAATGATGTTTTACCTCATAATTTTCACCAAATTAATGATGTCTAAGGTCTGAGGTCACCATATAATGATATTTTACTTCTTAATTTTTACCAAATTAATGATGTCTAAGGTCTGAGGTCACCATATAATGATGTTTTACCTCATAATTTTTACCAAATTAATGATGTATAAGGTCTGAGGTCACCATATAATGATGTTCACCCTCATAATTTTCACCAAATTAATGATGTTTAAGGTCTGAGGTCACCATATAATGATGTTTAACCTCATAGTTTTCACCAAATTAATGATGTTTAAGGTCTGAGGTCACCATATAATGATATTTTACCTCATAATTTTCACCAAATTAATGATGTGTAAGGTCTAAGGTCACCATATAATGATGTTTTACCTCATAATTTTCACCAAATTAATGATGTCTAAGGTTTGAGGTCACCATATAATGATGTTTTACCTCATAATTTTCACCAAATTAATGACGTTTAAACATTATGTAAAAAAAGTATTGACACCGGAATTATTCTTTTCATTAATATCCTCTTCATAAAATGATACATGTATTACAAAGAAATAATTGCAACATCATATGTAATATTTCTTCAAGTGGTCAACATTCCAAGGATTGGAAAAAGGTTCCCCTTCGAGATTTTCTAGACTGTAAGTACCAGGTACAGCCTCATCGACAACTCTGTAAGGACCATGCCAGTTTAGGTGGAGCTTATTTGCCTTCTGCAACATCTTCTTTAGGACTAGGTATCCCACAGCTATAGGTCTTGATTTCCCCCTTTGGTTATAGAACTTTGTTATTCTCTGCTGGTAGGCTGCTTGTCTGATATCTGTATCTTCCCTTTTCTCTTCAGTCAAATCCAAGTCAAGTCTTCTCTCTTCCCTATTCCTCTGAGGATCATAGGTCTGAACTCTGTGGGTGGTGAGTCCTACTTCAATAGGGGAGACAACTTCTGAACCATGTTCTAGTATAAAAGGAGTCTCTCCCATTGGAGTCCTTGCGGTCGTCCTGTAGGCCCATAACACAGCATACACCTCCTCGATCCATCTCCTTTTTGCCTCCTCCAACCTCTTCTTTATCCCATCAAGGATTGTTCGATTCGTGACCTCAGTCTGCCCATTTGCGTGGGGTCGGCCAGAAGAGGAGAAGAACTGCTTGATCCTCACTCTTTCACAATATTTTTCTAAGGAAGAGTTCTTGAACTGGGGGGAGATAAGGGTGTTTGGAAGGCCATATATGCATATGATGTTCTTCCAAATGAATTGGAAGGTCTTCTGTTTAGTAATCGTTATCATCGGCTCAGCCTCTACCCACTTAGAGAAGTAATTAATTTCCACCACCAAGAATCGATAGTTATTTACATCTCTTGGCAAAGGTCCTACTAAGTCAATACCCCAAACTGCAAATGGCCAAGGTGAGCTAATTGATGTCATAGGATGATGAGGTTGGTGAGGGATGGTGGAGAATCTCTGACACTTGTCGCATCTCTTCACATAAGCAGCTGCATCTTTGGCCAAGGTCGGCCACCAGAACCCTAAGTAATTATCCTCTTATTTAGAGGCCTCCCTCCTATATGACTTGAACAAGATCCCACATGTACATAATTCAAGACCTGAGGAACCTCTGAAGGGTGTACACATCTAGGGGGGGGGGGAGTAGGAACCCCTTCTTATACAAGACATCTCCTATAACTGAGAAGTTGGTAGCCCTGAACCTCAGCTTTCTCCTTTCCAATTTTGATTCTAGCAGCTCTCCCTGTCTGATGTATCTGATGAGTGGATCCATTCATGAGGCCCCCATATTCAGATTGAGGCAAGTTTTGGCAACCTCTTCTTCTTCAATGGTTGGCTTGAGTAAGATTTCAACTGGTATCATTCTTCTTATATCTGTCCGCATTGTTGAGGCCAACCTATCGAGTGCATCAGCTCGACTATTGTCTTATCAAGGTATCCTCTTAATCTTCACCTCCTTGAAGCATTCTAACATCGTTCTTACCTTCTTCAGGTATTTATCCATCCTTTCATCTTTGGCCTCATACACCCTAAGAATTTGGTTGACCATTTACCTCGGGTCACTATGGATTAGGAGTCGACCAACACTAAGGGCTTTTGCTAAAGAGAGACCTTTTATCAATGCTTCATATTCTGACTCATTATTTGAAGCCTTGAAGTTGAACCTCAGCGCATATTCAATGTCGGTACCATCCAGTGCGGACACTATCAGCCCCGCTCCGCTTCCACTTTCACAAGAAGACCCATCAATGAAGAGGTTCCAAACATCTTCATTTGAAGAGAAGTTTACCTCTTATAGGATCCCCTGTAAGAGGTATCTGTCTTCCTCATTCTCATCTACACTTTTTTTGGACTTGCTTAACCTAACCTCATCCGGACCACATAAGACGTTACTATCTGGTTCATCTCCACTCTCTCGACTATTCTCAATCTCAACCTCTTCCCAAGTAAACTCTGTTACAAAGTCTGCATGAGCCTGCCTTTTGATGGCAACCCTTTCTTGATAAAAAATATCATACTCCCCCAACTCGATGTCCTAGGTCATCAACCTGCCCGACTTCTCAGGCTTATGGAGGACCCATCTTAGTGGGGAATCAGTGAGGACAACCATAGAGTGGTCTTGAAAGTATGGCTCCATCTTCCTATAAGAGTGTATTAGAGCATAAGCTAACTTTTTCATTCGAGGATAGTTTTGTTAAGATCCTTGAAGAAATTTATTATTAAAGTACACTGGCCTATGTACTCTATCATTTTCTCTTACTATGGATGCACTGATGGATGTCTCTGAGACAGCTAGATAAATATATAACTTCTCCCCTAGAATGGGATGAGACTAGAGTAGAGGAGATCTGAGGTAGGACTTGAGCTCTTTGAAAGCTTTGTCGCATTTCTCATCCCATTCTAAGGCCTTTCTAAGCACCTTGAAAAAGGGAAGACACTTATTTGTAGCTCTTGAGACAAACCTGTTAAGTGCAACAACTCTTTCGATTAGCCTCTGAACATCTTTGGTGTCTTCATTTCAAGAATATCCTTGATCTTCTCGAGGTTGGCCTCTATTACCCTTTGATTGACAATAAACCCAAGGAACTTTCCTGCTCCTACTCCGAAGATGCACTTGGCAGGGTTGAGCTTCATCCAGCATAAATCCATGGTGTCAAAGGTCTTTTCTAGGTCGGCCATGTGAGTGTCGGCCTTCAAGCTCTTCGTTAACATGTCATCCATATATACCTCCATGGTCTTGCCAATATGATCTTCAAACATCTTATTTATAAGACGTTGATAAGTGGCCCATGCATTCTTCAAACCGAAGGACATGGCCTTGTAGCAATAGGTACCCTTGTCTGTGATGAATGTTGTCTTCTCTGAGTCTTTCGAGTCCATAAAGATTTGATTCTACCCGAAATAGGCATCCATGAAGATCATGAGCTCATACCCTACTGTGGCATCCACCATCTGATCAATTCGCGGTAGGGGGAGCTATCTTTCGGAAAAGACTTATTCAAATCAGTGAAATCTATGCACATTTTCCACTTCCCATAGTCTTTTGGCACGATGACAACGTTAGATAACCACTCAGGGTATATGACCTCTTTGATGAACTTGACTTCTTCTAGTTTTCTGACCTCTTCACTAATGACATCATACTTTTCCCTTGAGTAAAACCTTCTTCTTTGTTTGATGGGCTTAGCGTCTTCTAAAACATTGAGTTTGTGGTACATAACTTCAGCGTCAATCCCCGACATATTCGCGTGGCTCCAGGCAAAGACACTCTGCCTCTTCCTCAGTAGCTTCACCAGCTCTTCCTTGATCTCAGGTCTTAGGGATTTTTCAATTTGGATGTTTTTTTTCTGCTCGTCCTCATTGAGGATGATGGATTCTACCTCTTTCGCGGCATCTCCTTTTTTAAGCTTTGTCTCATCCCTTGGATCAAGTGTGTCGATGTTGTACGTGGTTGTTGCCTTCTGACGGGCTTCTCTCTCTTCCGCAAATTTGAAGTAGCATTCACGTGCCGATGTTTGGCCACCTTGCACTTCCCCTATCCTATAGGGGGCGAGAATTTTAGCATTTGGTGAGCTGTTGATGGCACGACCTCAAATTCTTTGAGGGCTACTCTTCCTATGATGAGGTTGTAAGACGAGAAGACGTACTCATCCATCACGAAGAAATTGATTTTACTGGTCAACCTCTTAGGCCACTCATCTCCCATTCTTACATCCATCTCATACATGCCCAACGGATGAACCTTTTCTCCACTGAAACCGATCAAAGGGTGATGATAAGGGACAAGACTAGCTCTGTTGAGGCCTAGGCTTTTGAAACAAGGCCAAAACATTACGTCCGCTGAACTTCCCCCATCAACGAGGATTCCCTGTTCCTCACATCCATGCACCCTTTTAATGATTACTAAAGGGTCATCATGTGGAGATAGGATACATTTGAAATCAAGTCGGGAGAATCCAACTATAAGAGTATCCATATCTACCTTCTTTCTCTTTTGTTTAGCCTCTGAAGATGCCAGATTCACAACCTCTACTTTGGTCAATGACTTAGCCTCTGCCATATGAGCTTTGCGGTCGGCTACCTCTAAGCCACCCCCTGCTAGTCCTCCACAGATGGTGTTAACACCAAAAGAGATCATACTAACCCTCTTCACAGGGACATTATCGTCTTTTGGTAGGAGGTCAGGGTCATCATCATCATCATCATCTGAGTCCTCTGCTCTTCTTGTTGGTGCATCATCCCGACACCAATCATTTGTCTTCTTTTTAGGGTCATCTCTTCCCCCCTTAAAATCTCTACCATCCACATACTTCCTGAGTTTTCTAGACTTTAAAATCTTCTCAATCTCATCCTTTAAGGCAAAGCACTTGGGCATATCAGTTATGCTCCCACCTTAATGTTAGGAATGCTTACCAGGTATGGAACTAATAATTATATCTTAGTTGTGGCTAACACTTTCTAGGTATGGGACTAGTTAATGTAGATTTTTAAGAACGAGATATTCCGGGGTGGGGATAATTTTTTGTGTCGTTCCATTAATTTGATAGTCTAGGAGTGAGACTAGGAGGAAATCAATAGTAGAGATTCATCGTATATGATAGGGTAGTACGTAGTTGTGTTTTGGAGACCTCTAGGTATGGGACTAGGGGTAGGTTTGAGAATTTATGCTCTATAATTAGGTGGGGCTAGTAAGAAATAATTAGAACTTAAGAAAATTGAGAATTAATTCCTAAGATAATAAACGGGCATTAAAATGAATTTGCAGTGCGAGTATGTGCACGGCTAAGAGAATACGGGACGACTGGCTATAACAACGTGGATGCGTGTTGGCATCACGAGTATGTGAGGGGCTGATATAATTGGCTATAGTGACATGCCGTGTGTGAAAATTCACGAGTATGTGCAGTGCTGACATAAATCGGACTCACTGGCTATAGTGAGGGGAATGGGTTTGATGTGTAGAAATTTAAGCTTGCCAAGAGTGTGTGCAGGGCCGATAAGGGGTCAACTGTCCATAATGGTGTCGCATGAATAAAAATAATTGAATAATTAAATTAAGTAAGGATAAATGCTCATTTTTAAATTGTAGTGCTAATGGAATAATTGGACTAACACTTTAGGATGGATTAGTTATATGGGTAGATCGTGGCAACTTACATTTATTTTCATATTAATATTTATCTAGTTTAATTTAAAATACTCTGTTGTGATGTTTATCATGTATAGTGCTACTGTCTGAGTTCACATACCCTAATTGGGAAGAGTAGTTAGTATTCACGCGGTGGGCTCTGACCCATTTCCTTTACTAACATTTTAGGTATAGCGCTAGAGTAGCTGCATAGGAGTAATTGGAGATATTTTTGGAGATGCCAGTGGAGATTTATTTTAGATATTTTATTAGTTTAGGATTTCTTTCTATGCCATCACTTTCATTATGAGACTTTTATTCATGGATTTTGTAGTCCAATCGGTTCCACGGTTGTTTAGGGTTCATGTCATATATTCATAGTCAGATTATTTAATTGAGATTTATCAATATTTGGAGTTTGAATTATTTTGGATATTCTCTTGGCGATGGATTTAATATTTCTTGAATATGGATACTTATTGGATCAATTTGATTATTATGTTGTGGAATTTTTTTTATATGTCTCATATATCTGTCACATACAAAGAATGATAACTTATTTAGTGACGTCCAACGTAGTTTGGTAGCGGCAGCTAGACACCTCGCTTTCCAGAATGCACGGGGTGTTACAATATAGACTTGAACACTTTTTTAAGTTTAGGCCTTATTACACATTTTATATATATTACTGACATCTTTCCTTTTCAGAAGATTTATATTATTTTCACGTTTAAGGACCATTTAGTGTTCATGTAAAGTCTTGTATAACAAAGCTCCATTTTTATCACAAATACAAAGCTGGGAAAAAATCACAAATTTCATCATCTTGGGGTTCATTATGTAAATTATCTATTCTCAAGTTTTACTTGCACTTCATCACTTTAATCATCAATTATTCATAGATTCCATTTTAACCCATTTTGATATACTTCATTTTATGTCCTTAGAAATGTTTAACAAAATTTTTATACTTCCATTCACTGAAGTCACTTTTTTTATCTACGGAATATTTCAAAAGAGTGCCCGAACGCTTTCATGTAAATAAACATTTAAACATGTTTGTGTTAAGTTCAACGGGAAAATATATGACTTTTCATGACTTTTCACACATAAACTGCCAAACATTTATGCTTATTACTTCTCGTCATGAAATAATATATTTTTACACTATTTTTACTCATAACTTACATAAGAATATAATTTTGATATGCTAAAATTTGTTGGAAAATCATCTAAGCATTTTATTCCACATATTCACAAGCATTTTCACGACAATATCAATTTTTAACACATTAGTAAGATTTTTATTTCATAAAAATCAACACTTTGGAATTTTAAACTTTTACAATTTGATCTATATTCAAGACCCGCTTTTAATATCTCGTTTTCATGAAATTATTCCATATTTTTTTAACCTTTTCCTATTTTATATTCTTAAATTTATTAATTTACAAATTATGTGTTAAATCCATTTTAGCACATTACTTTACCTGAAACTGTACCATAAGTTCCATGACAAAGTTGCATGTATAAAACCCTACACACACGCGCGCACACACACGCGCACACACACACACACACACACACACATATATATATATATATATATATATATATATATATATATATAACTATATTCAGAATATAATCATGACATAAAAATAAATTGCACCTCAATAAAAGAAATCTTTCAAAAGTTGTGTGAAAAAAGATCCAATAAAACACTCCATAAAAGCTTCAATAATATACTCCATTTAAATGACCCCCCTTTGAACAGCAAAATATAAACCTCAATCTCTGTTAAAAAAATCCCAATAATAGCTCCAAGTGAACCCTCAAAAATATTTTCCTTAGTCTTACTCCCAGTCTAAATGTTGCTAACGCACTTTTTTTTATTTTCTCTCTATTTATTTCTAGATGTCCAAATGGATCTCTAAATCCTTTAAATAACTGAGATAACAAAAGCGAAAAAAATAGATAGCAAAGCTTTGGGACATGTTTTGTTTTATAAAGCCTTAATGGGATTCTAGACTTATCCCTTAACATTTCCAATGAACTAAACCTTTTTTTATCCTTTTATACAAGCAGTCCAAAGGTGAGAATAAGATAATACTTCTCAATTAGAAAACGAAAAAATAGAGAACGAAGTGACTCGGCACTATTGGCTGATCGCCATAGCGGCTCTAATAGCTCTAGTGGTGCAGCTAGTGAGGCTCAATGGTTGGGGCATTTTTCTCCTTTAAACTTTGCTCAATTATCAGTCATAGTGTTCCATAATTCACTTTTGGTCTTATTCCATTTTCTAACTTATATGACATACTCACACGTGCAAATCGTGAGGTGCAATCACATATTCTTTTCCTAAGGCCACACGTATGGTATTCACTACTAAACTAATACCCATCATTCCAACTCATTTGGCCCATACATCCAAAAACCTAGTTACATTTTTAATAAAGTTAATATCATTCATATAAAATTATTCTTTAATAAATGAACCCTTGATTTTCCTCATTTTTAATCATGAGAAGGCTACGGTTAATATGGTTTTCTTTAATAGATTTATCCAACCAAAATAAATTTCAATAGTTAGTGTAATTAATATTATTCTACAAATCTTACTAATATAAAAAATATATAATTTATCAATAAAATTAGGTTTTGTGACCTATCATAAAATAATCTTTCTGTTCAAAGAATTATCGTCTATACAAAAATCTTCATCTAAATAAATCACTTATTGTGCAAAACATTTCTATTCACTTAATACAAACTTCAACCTATGCAAGTCTAGGTATGTGACATAAAAACTCATGCATGCACCGTATAATGAATATAAGGCCCATGCAACCCCTTGTCTGTACATGTTTTACGTAAACTCTTCATGATTTTTCCAAGGGGTACACGTAATTATTATTTTTTCTATTTAATCAAAAGTTAGGGTATTACATGGTGTTGATGTAAAAAACTAGACTTGATCTAATTTTATAATCATAGATAAAATATGTAATGGTAAATAAAGAGAGAGTTTTTAAAGTGGTTCAGCTATGTAAGAAAACCTACGTCCACTGTTATTTTCTTGATTTCAGAGGTTACAGAAATCTAGGTACTCCTGTAGATAAGAATAGCCTATAATTCGTTCTACCTTGCCCTTGATGAAAGGGATACATCGTATTTATGGTGATCTGGAGGTCAAGGGATGGAATGCTTTTATATAATTAAGCATTTACATCCTTACATAATGAATGTGACGTTTGGTTGTATAAACCACGTGTAGTATGACCTTTGTTATGATGATGCTTCACTGTCTTGTTGGTCGACCTTCCTTGTGTTGCTCGGAAATCCTTATGTTGGTCGGTAGAGTTACTATCTACTCACTAGGATTTTGGCAATGCAGGAGGACACATGTTCACTTCTGATTGATCCACGTAGATGGATAATTTTTAGCATCAAGATAAGCCCTCAATGTTCCATGCTTAACACTTACATGAAAGTATGGAGCATTTGATTTTGGAAGTAACTCTGAGTATTTTCATGATGCTTAGTCAGCAGTTGACCTTCCACACTTGTAAAATTTACTAGCACTGTTTGAAAATGGCATTTTTGCAAATAATTTGAATTTTAGCGAACCACCAAAGGGCAAATGGGTATTTTTAACCTTATAATTCGTGAAGCCATCGGAATGTCAATCGTGGGTACATTTAATCATTTCATTCACTATTTATAGGATAACTATAAAACTCGAGAGGATTTTCCATATTTTTCTTTACCCCAAAATTTTGAACTATAGCAGCCATCTCTGAGCTTTTATGCGATTGTTTGCCATCGTTCCTCCTTTCTTGTGATTATTCTTGCTGAATCCTTAATCTTCTGTAATAACCCTTTCTTTCTCTCTATTTTTCTTCATTTCATTCTTTCTAAGCCATGGTTTACATAGTTGATGCTGATTCTCAAGAGGAGTTTAGGGAAGAATAGAAAATTCCTTCTTGGGTTCATTTAGAAATACCGCCCAACCCTGTAGATGCTTACTCTTTAGCTGAGGGTCATTGGATCCTAACTTTGTTTATAGCTAAGTGCAGTTTTACCTTTCCACCAAACCATTTTCTTCTTCATTTCTGCCAATATTTTGACATTATTCCAGCGAGAGTAGGCCCCAACACTTTGAGAGTTGTTAATGGTGTGAGTAGACTAAACAAAATCTATGGGACCCATATTGGGATTCCAGAGATTATGTTTTGATATAAATGGTCCATTGCAGGGGAGAACTTTTATTATTTGAAAACCAGACAAGCCAATAAGCCTTTGGTGTTGAATTTGCCTGATTCCAGTAAGGCTTATTGGGATCATGCTTTAATAGTAAAAAAATGGCAATATGCTCCACTTAAGAATGGAGTTGCCTATCATGGTCCCAAGTGCCCTCTGTCTAGGGATGGGATGGGTTGTTATTTCATTTCTTTGTCCTATTTTTTTATGTATGCTAACAGTTATTGTTTATTGCTTTTTTATATAAAAATGTAAGAGAAAGTGGCCCAAGCCAAGTGAAGTGAATTTAGAAGAACTCAAACTTTCATGGGGTGTGAACCAAAGGGCATGAGAAAAGCATCCCCGATTAGCCTCTATACTGCTAGAGTATAAAATTTCCATCACCTCATTTGTAGCTCGACCAAGAGCTGTTGTGTCTTCTGCTGTAATTGATTTGGAGAGGGATTCAATGTTTACTTTCTCGACCACTCAATCTGCTAATGTTGGTGCTGAAATTGGCACATATTCTTCCTTTGATTCTGACCTTCCTCTTTTTGTCAGCATAGGCAAGACGAAAATTCTGAACCTTTTGGAGGTTGACTTTGCAGCTGGCACTAAGAAACTAATTGATATTACTTCCCTGAAGAAGAAGGTTGAGGGTATTGAGAAGCCCCCAGTACCTAAAGGTGATGAGTCTATCTTCAAGAGACTAAGGAGAGGTCTTGCTAATAAGCAGGTTGGGAAGGTTGTTGATGTCGACTAACTTGGATTGGTTGATAAAGTCCCATCTGCTTCTGGCTCATCTTTATCCTTTAGTCCTATCTTGGCTAGGAAGTTGAGAAAGTTTGGCACTCTACCAGACCATCAAGAAGCTGCTGCTACCATGTCTTGATCAAAGTTATTGGAAAGGGCTACCCAGAGTTTAGCCTTGGAAATATTTTATATTTGAAGTTGGTCGGATACTGTTAATTTCTTCTTAGACTTGTACATGCTTAGATTCTTCTTGAAGTTCTTAGTTGATTACAACCAAATTCTAGAGTAAGACGATCAACTACATTCTTCTTCGGGAGAAGTAGAGGAGGCCTTTGAAGGTTTTAGGAAATCTGTGATGAATTCTCATCAATATTTAGAGACAGAGAAAAAATCTTGGGAGGAGAAGATTAAGACTACTGAAGAAGATCGACAAAAGGCCGAGACAACGCTGACTGTGGCTTCTTTAGCCTCTGCTCAAGCTGAGCGCAGGGCAAAGGCTGCTGAAGAGAAGGTGGTTAGGTTTTCTACTGACCTTACTGCTGAGAAGGCCAAAAGAAATAATAATATGTAAGATTCCTTCAATAAGGAAAGGGATAAGTCCATTTCTGCCACCTCTGCACAAATTGGGTATGCAAAGATGAAATTCTTTAAGGAAGGGTGGTCGGCATCTTTAAAGAAGGTTGGTGCTACTGAGGATTCTGAGATTTTTTTAGGCGTGACCCAGGCTCTCCACCAATTCTGATGACGAGATTGATGATGATGCTGACTTAAGGGAATCCTCTTTGGTCATTGAGCCCATTGTTCCCTCAGCCGACCAAGATACTGCTCGAATTGATTCAGCTTCCCCTTCTGCTAACCAAAGTATCAACCCTGAAGTTGAGAAGGATAAGAAGAAGGTGTAGACTTGTTCGGCTTCCAGTCTTTGTATTTTTCCCCTTTCTTTTGTCTTCTTTTTTCATTATTCTGATGTAATCTTTTGTAACGTTGCCTTTTATTAATAAAGGAACTTTTCCTTCAACTCACATGTCGTTTATTATTGATTGATTGCTGCTCTTTTCTTATTTTATTGTTAATCAATTATTTCTTTATCTTTCTAGTTCATGTCCAAGATGGAACAAATTGCCTCCACTGATTCCGACCTACTCAAATGCTACAATAATTTGTTCAAAGTTGGTCACTTGGATTTAACTGATGAAGAATTAATAGACTTTCTTGGCATAGACGCTTCTGATCAGGCAAGGGATGTATACAGTTATGTCAAGTTTCTTATTGATTGAGCTGTAGCCAATAACGTCACATACTTTGAGATGATTGAATATTTACAAGAATGTCATAATGAAGCTAAAGCTCTATTGCACGATGATTATGAAGCCAAGTATAAGGCATTGATTGAAGGTTGGGGTTTTGAGGATAAACTTGAAAAATATGCCTCTGCTTATAGAAAAAAGGAATTCTTGCTGAAAAGAGAGGTAGATGAAGCCGAAAAAATCGTCAAGCTCTTAGAACAAGAGAACGATGGACTTTGAAATGATCTTGAAACTTTAAAGTAATCTTCTGATACTGATGTTGATAAAGGTTCTTCCTTTTTACAGAAGGATAATGCTAAGCTTGTGGAGGAACTTGAGACTCTAAAGAAATCCAACACTGGATAATCCTCCAAATGACCAAGAACGAGCCGACCAACTTTTAAGGAGGCCAGGGCTAAGATGACCTTACTCGATCAAGCTTCTTAGTTAAAAGTTAAACGTCTGGTTGTTGTTAATTTGTCTTCATAACTGAAAGCTAAAGACAAGGCTCTTGCTGACCAATCTTCCCAATTAAAGGGAAAAAATGATGTAATAAAGAGACTTCAGCATCATGTTGAGAGATTGACTTTTTCAGTTTCACAATTAACCTCGATGAGGATTTTGGCCATGTTGATTATCATCTTGCTCAGACTCATGATCAAGGATATAGGTGGGGATGGACTAATTGTCTAAGTGTGTTGAAGCATGATCGGGATAGCAAACTATGGTATTGGAATGAAGCTGGTCTACTAGATTGTGACAATCCTCGATTCAAGATGGATAAATCATGGATTGCTCCTGGCCCTATTTCTTAATGCTTAATCACTAAATACTTGGGTGATTATTATCTTCATGATGTTTATAAAATAGTTCATCCTTCACATCTGATTAACGCCTTGAGCAGCCATAACAAAATAATGTTGGAAGATTTTAATTTTACCAATTCTACATATACATTGGATGA
Organism: Sambucus nigra; assembly: GCA_949130495.1. Lineage (NCBI taxonomy): Eukaryota > Viridiplantae > Streptophyta > Magnoliopsida > Dipsacales > Adoxaceae > Sambucus > Sambucus nigra. The sequence continues at coordinate 424,697,473 of OX422221.1, forward strand.
TCCTCCTGCTAAGATGGAGAGAATGCATCCGACTTCCAAAGCTGAAGGGAAGCAATCAGCTGAATGGTTTTCCTATTTTTCATATTCATTTCAATCCATTGCAATTTATATGAATGAAATATGTTTGTTTTTGTTAACTTATGATTATTTTCTTCAATCAGTTAACTTGTGATTGTAATTCCATTGGTTCTACTAATACACTTAGTTATATTAATCCAGATTTAGTATTAGTTACTAGTGGTAATGACATTGATTCCACTCATGCACTTAGATATATTAATACAAATTTATAATTAGTTATCAGTGGTGACCAAGTGTATGAGGAATATATTGTTTATGTTCCAATATCTAGGAATTTTTACATGTCTTTCTTCATTTAACTTGGTTGAGAAAAACTTGTTTGTAAGTTTTTTAGTTTTATACTTCTTGTTGTTGACTTGTTTATACAAAATAATACATGAAGTAATCAACCTCTTGTTCGTGATTTTGTTTTTATGAAGTCATATATGAAGTAAATTGTTGTTGCTGACCAAGTGCTGAGGATTATAATCCTATTTTGACTTGGTCGATTTTTATTATTGTCGACCAAGTGCTGAAGATCAAAAGTTATTTGTTTTCTAGGGGCTGTACATCACCGTACTTCTAATAAAATGGAAAACAACATTTTATTGATACTTAATTAAAAGCAAAAGAAATACAAATAAGGAAATCCTTCGAGTTATTGATAATACTTTCAAAGGTGCTCAGCATTCTAAGGATTTTTTAATTCTTCACCATCTAAAGTCTTTACCCAATAAGTCCCTGGTCGGATGACAGCTGATATGTGATATGGCCCATGCCAATTGGCTTCAAGTTTGTTATTCTTCTGGATAAATTTCTTAAGAACATAATCGCCATCCTTGGGGTTAGTCGGCTTGACCCTTTTATTATAAAAGCGAGTAGTTATGTGTTGGTAGGCAGAATTTCTCAGAGATGCATCTTCTCGTTCTTCCTCCAGCATGTCGAGATATAATCGCCTCATAAAATCACTAATTGGTGAACCAAAATTTAGCACCCTGTGGGTTGGTAGGCCGATCTCAGCTGGTACCACGACCTTAGTCCCAAGCGCTAGCATATATGGTGTCTCCCCATTTACTGTTCTCGGCGTTGTTCTATAGGCCCATAGAACATAGTGTAGTTTATTAATCAAATTTCCCTTGGCAGTATCAAGTCTCATCTTTAGCCCATTCAACAAAGTTATGTTTGGTTATTACTTTAAAGATGGCCTGGTGTAGAATACAGTTTCTGGATTTTGGATTATACACAGTATACTTCAAACTCCTTGTTGTCGAGCTGGATGCCATGATCTGTAATGAAAGCATATGGTAAACCATATCCACTACACCAAATATGCCGAATTGTCATGGTCATTGACCTTGACAAGTTCAACTTGTCAAGGTCAATGATCGTGACAATTTGTGGGGTGACAACTTTTTTTATCACGGACTTGTCACAGTCAATAATCGTGACAAGTTCGTTAGAATTGTCACGGTCATGTCACGGTCCTTGACCTTGACAAGTTTGTCACGGTTAAGGACCGTGACAATGTTTAAAAAATTATCACGGTCAATGACCGTGACAAGTTCGTGAAAATTTTCTTTGTCAATGACTTGTTACGGTCAATGACCGTGACAATTCTGGGTAGAATTTAAAAAAAATCCGCTGGGGAGCCTAGGGGCCGAGGAGCCCTCGTCGCCTCCGCTACCACTGAGTTAGACGACATCATCATAACCAGAATCATCATCCTCGCCTTAATACATGAAGGATACATTTGTTGTAACCAAATGTTATTAGTACAAATCAAAATGAATTAGAAGAAGACATGCAAATATGTACAATTACTACAAATAAAAATGAATTATTACTGTTAAAAATCCCCCCCATCCATGCCCCCTTCCCCCCACCTTACCCCACCCCCTTCCCCCACCACACACACACACAAACAACCCCAAACCCCTCCCCACCCCCCACCACACACACACACACACAGCCCCACCCCCACCCCCTTTCCCCACCACACACACACACACACACACACACATGCACAAACACACATGCGCGCACACACACACATCCACATATATATATACACACACACACACATATATATAAACGGAAGAGAGAGAAACCAACCTGAAAGTGGATAGAGAGAGTGAGAGCTAATATGTACAAATCAAAATGAATTGTTACTACAAATACGTACAATTACTACACACACACGCACACTACACATCCCCACCCCGACACCTACTGACCACACACACACACTACACAAGAGTGAAAATGATAAAGTGCAAATCAATTAAGAGTGTTAAAAATGGATGTTTCGGTACAAATTGGAATATTTATTACAAATTGAAAAATTGTTTAAAATTCGGATTATCATTAAAAATCGATTGATATTCGGTAGGAGCAGCCAAGTCATCCACACTACTATTTAGACACTTTGGCGCATGTTGAAAAATTGACCACAGATCGTTGTTGATATACTCCGAGTAAAACACTTGGTTAACCTTTTGAAATGCACAAACAAATGGCTCATCGCTCATGTGGTCATTGCTCTTCAACTTGGACAAGTCAACCATGATCAAATTGGTGACATGATCAACTTTACAAGCATTTTTATCCTCAACTCTTACCCAGTCACAGTAAAATACAACCTCTTTGAAGCTTATATAATCCAATTCAAATATTTTTCGGATTACACCATAGTAAGTTAATTCAGCTTCAACAAGGTTTTTATCTTTTGCGCTCGCTCGAAAGAAAGTAAGAGCCTTGTATGAAATGCCCGAGTTCTATACATTTGCACTTTCCTCATACACTTTAGCGCCAAAAACGTAACCGTTCAATCGATAGTTTTTGTATTCTTGTCCCACGAACAAGGGTCTAGTGGCCAGACGAGCAAGCCTTGATGTCTCATCACCTAGCACATGGATACGGAACCTCTTCATCATTATGACATCTCTTTGCGTATTTCACAAATTCATTAGCACCTCTGCGAAACACATCCCCCATTCTATTTGTCGCACCCATCCACTCTTTTTATTTCGGATATCCCATCACAGCTACCACAACTAATCACCTATTAAAGGTAAGAAGTGTATATTCATGGATTAGTATAAACAAAACTTAGATTTATAGTATGTTTTATTTAATTATGTATTATTATTTATATTTGATTTTTAAATTTCAAATTCAAATTCAATTTATAATAGAAATTTCTATTTCCTCCATCTCCTCTAAAGGGTGAGTGGTCCTATCCCATTCAAGACCGCATTTTTCTGTAATATACTTAATAGCTCATGCACATTGTTACGATTTGAGAAAATTTTGGCCGCATATCCTCGTAGTTCTCCAAGTACACGACTTAGATTGGAAAGTGTGAGTGTTATTTCAATTGATCAATTGAAATAACAGTCACACTTGTCAATCTAGTATGTACCTAGAGAACATTAGGATACGACTGCAGAACTTCCTCCGAAATAAACAACTTTAAGCCACTAAGAATATTATTATACAGAAATTATGCAATCCCAAACTGTCCAAACGGGACAATTTGAGAGATCTCATTACAAGGGTAATGTCTCTCGAATGGGTCTAAGGGCTATTGAATGCGTACGCATAAGAACTAAAACGCTAGTATCTATGTGCACTATATGTATTTTCAAGTATATTTAATTTAATTATCATACTATATATATATTGTTTGTTATACAAAGTAATTTTTAAAAAAATTTGAAAAATCCCACCCCCATATGGACAATAATCCAGTGGTCATGCCACTTTTAAAATTAACCAACCCAACATCAATCCACTATAATCCAACCGCAATGTCAACAACAAATGTGTATCCCGTACTCCTTCTAATTCATCTACTCAATTTATTATTTTCATCAATTAAACTAACAATTAAAGTATACAATTATTAATTTATTAATTTACAATGAGGAATTTACTAAAAAAATTAATAATCAATCAATTCGTTTACAAGGTATACTACTTAATAAAATTAACCCACACACACACGCACGCAACCCCACCCCTCGTCACACCCCCACATCATTTCTCTCTCTTGCACATACGCATAAACATGCACACTACACACACATATACACACACACGTAGTCCCCCTACCCCCATCCCTGCCCTTTCCCCCCCACCCTGCCCTACCCCCTTCCCCCACCACACACATACACACAAACAGCCCCACCTTCCCCACCCCCACCACACACACACACACTCTGCCCCACCCCCTCCCTACCCCCACCCCTTACCCCTTCCCCCACCACACACACACGCACACACATATACACACACACACACACATGCACATATTTATACACACATATATAATGGAAGAGAGAGAGAGAGAGAGAGAGAGAGAGAGAGAGAGAGAGAGAGAGAGAGAGAAACCAACTTGAAAGTAGAGAGAGAGAGTGAGAGCATCACGTAGAGAGAGAGAGAGAGAGAAATTGGAGGGAAATAAATCGGTGAGGAAAAAAGGAGGGGAAAGAGTTTTTGCTGACAGATTTGTCACGGTCATGTCACGGTCATTGACCGTGACAACTTTATATAATTGTCACGGTCAATGACCGTGACAAGTTCGTGACAACTGTACTTGCCACGGACTTTTCATAGTCATTGACCGTGACAAGCGTTTGTCACGGACTTTTCACGGTCATTGACCGTGACAAAAAACGCGTGTTTTTTTATCACGGTCAATGACCATGATAAGGATAGCCGCTGAAAGGGTGCCAATTTTCCCATTTTGGTGTAGTGATCGACATATTATAATCTTCCAATTGAAGTGATACACTTTCTCATAAGGAATATAAACTAATGGCTTTACCTCCACCCATTTAGTGAAATAATCAAGAACAATGACTAAATACTTGAACCTGCCTTTGGTGGTCGATAGTGGGCCGACCAAGTCAATTCCCCATATAACGAACGACCAAGGTGAAGTTATTGGGTTAAAGAAGCATTAGATGTTTTATGAATGGTGAAGAATCTCAGGCACTTATCACAGTTTCTCGCAAAGGCTGTACATCTGCCCTCATAGTCAACTAGTAGTATCCCTGAGTGTTGATTCTTTAGAGCAATGATCCACTCACAGAATGAGCTCCACACGAACCTTCATGCACTTTTTGATCAAATCCCCCACCTTCATTGGATGTACACAACGCTATAAGGATATCGTCAATCCTCTTATGTATAAAACTCCTTTGTCTAACATGTATCTCGCTGCCTTATATCGAAGATTTTTGGAATCCTTAGGATCAGGTGGTAGGGTTCTATCTAAATATAAGCTTTGATGGGATCCATCTAGGAAGGTACCAGATCTAGAGTAATGAAACTAACCATTGGGTCTTCATCAATAATTCGATTAGATAAGATTTTTATAGGGATTATTCTTTTGAGTTCAGTTTTTATTGCCGACGATAGCCAAGCAAGTTCACCAGCTCAGGCATTTTCTATTCTTGGGATCCTATTTATTTGGATAGTAGGGAACTTGGTTATAACCTCCATGGCCTTAGCAAGATACCTGATAATTAATTCTCCTTTGACTCTATACAAATTCAACACTTAGTTAACGACTAGCTGTGAATCACTATGCACCACTACTTGCTCGGCGCCTAATGAATGAGCTAAATTTAGCCCAACTATCAAGGCTTTATATTCTATCTCGTTGTTTGATGCTTTGAACAGAAACCTAAGAGCATACTCAATATCAATATCAGCAGGAGTATTAAGTACTATACCTGCTCCACTGCTAGTGGCACATGAAGATCCATATATGTAAAAATTCCATAACAAAACATCATTATTGAATCTTTCTTCTGTCAATGATCCAGGTTGGAATATATTATTACTCTCATCCGCATATTTCTGAGCCATTTCCTGAATTCTGGATGACTCAGATTGATCGACAATCATATCAGCTTGCTTTTGAACTGAGCTCTCTTCTTTCGAAGTCTACTCGACGGGCAAGTTTTGTTGGTAGGGAACCTCTGGATAAGTAAATTCAGCAATGACATGTTCCAAAGCTTGGCCTTTCAATGAAGATCTTAATTCATAGACAATGTCATACTCTCCCAATTCTACCGCCTAGTACATCAATCTTCCTAACTTCTCACACTTGTGGACAGCTTGTCGAAGAGGCAAATCAGTATACACAACTATGGTGTGTTCTTGGAAATAAGGTTGCATTCGTCTATAAGCCTAAATAAGCGTTAGGGACAATTTTTCCAATCGTGGGTACCTGATTTTAGCTCTTGTGAATGCTTTGTTGGTATACTAGACTGATTTATGGATTCCATTGTCATGTCTGACCAAGGTTGAGCTCACTGCTAACTCAGAAATAGCTAAGTATAAATACAATTTCTCTCCCAAAACTGCTTGAGTGAGCAATGGTGGTGATCCTAGATACCTATTTAACTCCTGAAATGCTTCTTCATATTCTGCATTCCACTAAAAAAAATTTCTCAACACCTTGAAAAATGGTAAGCACCTCTCTGTCGCTCGAAAAACAAATCCTTTTAATGTTGCCACTCTTCTGGTGAGCGTCTGTACATATTTCTTACAGGTCGGTGACTGCATTTTTATTAATGCTTTTATCTTTGCTGGATTGGATTCAATTCCCCTTTGATTTATTATGAAGATGGGGAACATTCCTTCTTATACTCCGAACACACACTAGGTCGGATTAAGCTTCATTTGATGCTTTTTCAATTGATCGAAGGTCCGACTAAGGTCAACGATATGGTCTGAGACTTTTTTACTCTTTTTCAACATATCATCCACATAAACCTCCGCCAATCTGCTCTTCGAAGACCTTGTTCACCAACCTTTGATATGTCGCTCCTACATTTTTTAGCCCAAAAGGCATCATATTATAGCAATAAGTTCTTTAATTGGTAATGAAGGCAGTACTTTCCCGACCTTCAAGTTTCATCTTAATTTGGTTATAACCAAAATAAGTATCGATAAATCTTAAGAGCTCATGCCTCGATGTACCATCCACCAGCTGATCAATTATAGGTAAGGGAAAATAATCTTTTGGGAAATCTTTATTTAAATCAGTAAAATCAACACACATCCTCCATTTATCATTCTTTTTCTTGACCATTACAACATTGTCCAACCAATATGGGTACTTCATATCTTCAATAAATCGTGCTTTTTATAGCTTTTCTACTTCCTCTTGGATAGCTTGATTCTTCTCAGGACTGAAAACCCTGTGTCTCTTCTTGATCAACTTGGCATCCTTACTGGTACTGAGCTCATGACAGAGGAAGTTGGGATCTAAACCAAGCATATCCTCATGGCTCCAAGAAAATACATTTCTTTGTTGCATCAGGAACATAATCAATTTATGTTTAAGGGTGGGATCCAGTGTCGAGTTGATTTGTCTAGTTATTTCTTGTTTGTCATCATTAAGAATAATATTTTCAGTAGCTTCCATAATTTTTCCCTTAACCAACTCTGTTTCATCCCATCTACCTAAAGTTTTTACTTCAGATTCACCATTTGTCTCAGTGGTATCCACCTGATAAGTAGTAGTCTTTTTCTTCAATTCAATCAGGTCCTCTTGCTCATTAGAAGAATACTAACATTCTTTGGCCACCTTCTGATTGCCTTTCAAAATGCCTAACCCAAAGTTAGTTGGGAACTTCAAGCATTGATGGACTATTGATGGTATAACTTCAAACTTCTTTAACCCTACCCTGTCGAGGATCACATTATAGGCAGGCTGCTCATTTTTATCCATTATAAAGAAGCATATTTTCTCTGTACGACTTACTGTCCAGGTACCGAATAACACTTCTAACTTGATCATCCCCAAAGTTTAAACTTTTTCACTAGAAAAACCTATTAATGGTCTATGATAGGACTCCAGTTGGCTATGCTTCAAGTAAAAAATCTAAAAGCAAGGATAAAATATAATATTTGTCAATATCCCATTATCCACCAAAATTCTAGCGACGACAGTATTTTAGATCCTGAGTTTGACAACCCACGGGTCACGATGGTATAAAGTACCACGGAGAGATCATTATTTGAAAATCCAATCACTAGTTTGTCTTTATATACCTTCCTCGACCGTCCATCTTTATTCAGATTAATCCTCTAGATATAAGATCAAGCCTGGGCTTCATTCAAGTAAGTTTTCCTTTCGACAGAGTAATCATATGGCAATCAAATGAACCAAAACTAATCATAACTACATCATGTTCTGGTTGCTTGGGCTTCTTCGAAAACTCTAGATCATCTTCGTAATCATCTTTGTGATTTCTCTTCCTATCATCTCTAGACTTATATGGAGAATTTGACCTTTTCTAGGTTCTCTAATGTCACACCGATCAATAAATTTATTGAGTTTTCCACGACGAATGAGGGATTCTATCTCATTTTGTAAAGCGATACAGTTGTCCATTGTATGACCATGATCCTTATAGAATTCACAATACTTGGACCTATCCTCTTATTAGGAGGTGACCTTAATTTCTCAGGCCATCATAAATCCTTATTGTGTTTGATTTCCTATAGGATATGGTGAATACTACCACTCAATGGAGTGTATATTCCATATTTTTTTAGCTTATCTTCTTTCTTTGGCTTCTACTCCTTCTGCTCCTTCTTCTCAGAGTTTGTATTAGGCTTTGTTGCCAGACTCTATTATACAACCATCGCGTCCTCGGCATTCATCATTTTTCCAGCTTTCTCCACGAGCTCAGCCATAGTTTTAGGAGGATCTTTTACCAGATTATAATATAGTTTCTCGGGAAGCAAGCCACTCATAAGAGCAGTGATGGACGTTTTCTCCTCATAATCAATCACTTTCAATTTCTCATTGTTAAAATGAGTCATATATTCCCTGGTACTTTCCCCCACTTGCTACCTTACACTCAAAAGATGATCTACTCTTTTCACTGGATTATTTCCGAAACAAAAGTTATTAATGAATAGCTCAACAAGTTGATTGAAGTTAGCAATTTTTCCTTGGGAAAGGTTATTATACCATATTTGTGCTGAACCCGTAATAGTAATTGAAAATGCCTTGCACCTTATTTCATCAGAGATTGCATAAATATCAGTGAAAGCTTTATATTACTCGATATAGAGGACTGGATCTATTTTTCTATCATATTTAGGGGTGACCATGGTAGGTTTAAACTTACATGGAGTTGGAAAATCAACAATTGCCTGAATAAAAGGATATTATCTAAATGAGCTCCATTGTAAAGGATTCCTTAATTTTGCCATTTCACCTAAATGATCGTCCAATCTCTGGATTAATCCTTTCCGTGAAGGATTAACTGCATCAGATCTATGCGAAGCAGCTTGGTTATTCCGACCATGTATCTACACTGAACTCTCCTCTTGAGAGGTTTGCTCGGTGCATATAGATAATAGGACACTTGATCTCGATCTGACTTACGCTTATCATTGGTCATTCGTATGTCTAATGTTCCAAGATAATGGTCTAGGAGGGTTCCAATTTTCTCGGGGTCCCAGACGATCAAAGGGAAAAGCTCAGCTTAGCCTTTCCAGACATTTGGCCTTTCAGGAGAGAAAGAATGGATATCATAAGGTTCTGTGGACCTGAGTGATGAACTTGCTCATGGACAATAGGACGCATCTTGTAAATATATGGAATAACTTTTTTTGATGAATCTTGGAGGTGGAAGCGGCATTTCTCTTTTGGATAAGGGATTATTTTATAGTGACTGAGCCACTTCCTCACTATTTCCTGCATGGCTTCTTACCCTCTGGAAATACTGGCATGGATACGAGTTAGGTCTGTCGCCATGGGCGAAGCAGATGGAATATACGGATTGCCTTCATTTCTGATACTCCTGAACAAGGGTATATGAGAGTGAGAATGGTAGTTGAAAACACGTTCCACAGACAACGCCAATCTATTGATGTAAAAAACTAGACCTGCTCTAATTTTATAATTACAGATAAAATATGTAATGGCAAATAAATAGAGAGAGTTTTTAAAGTGGTTCATCTATGTAAGAAAGCCTACGTCCACTGTTATTTTATTGGTTTTAGAGGTTATAGAAAGCTAAGTACTCCAGTAGATAAGGATAGCCTAGAATCCATTCTACCTTGCCCTTGATGAAAGGGATACATCAGATTTATAGTGACCCGAAGGTCAAGGGTGGGACTGTCAAGGGATGGAGTGCTTTTATATAATTAAGAATTTACATCCTTACATAATGAATGTGAAATTTGGTTGTATAAACCACGTATAGTACGACCCTTGGTATGATGACGCTTCATTATCTTGTTAGTTGGCCTTCCTTGTGTTGGTTGGCCTTCCTCGTGTTAGTCGACATAGTTACTATCTTTTGACTAGGATTTTGGCCATGTAAGAGGACGTGTGTTCACTTCTGATTGATCCACATAGGTGGATAATTTTTGGCATCAACACATGGGTAATATGGATATCAAAATTGTGTAGGGACTCATTTATATCATTAGTTCAAAATAATATAAATTATTAAGATATGATGTCCCTCATAAATTTATTAAATAATTTTAAGTTACAAAGCAGACGGTTATTGTGAAACACAATCATGTTAATGATAAAAAATCACTGGGCTATAACATAAACATAAGAATATAGTTAATAAGTGATATTGCAAAATAAAAATCAATACGATAATTGCATCAATAGGCGAGGGTAACAAGTAGCATGATCAATCGATTAACATGGATCTTCAATTGGTGGCCATTAGGTAATCTTGACAAAAGAATAAAATTCATTATTATTATAAATAATGAACTATACAAGAGGTATACCACTCATAACCATTGTAGAACTCAAGAGATTGCATCAAATCACAAAATAAGTCCAAAGGCAATATGGTAGGCACTAAATTCGTGACACAAACAATAAGATAGATGCATCATATATAGTATGATGGATGCCTAAATACAATAACATGAGAACATGCATTATAGGAACCAATCTTATTTTTGGCATGATATTAAAAGGAAAGGTTAATACTTTGATAATTATATAAGGCTAAATCAATTTTCATCCTTCATTAACTCATAAATTGGAAAAATCATGTGTTTTAAACTGTTCATCTGATACCACAAGTAAGACTTAATTTAATTAGTGTGCAGAATTAAACAAAAATATTATATAAACCCTATAATCTTGTACTTATTGATTTTTCACATATAATCGTTACGTAGAACATAGAGCGATAATCTAATCAAATACATCGATCCATCGATACAAATTGAGAATTCGTTCTTATACCTTCATCATGTCAAAGCAGAATAGATTAGCGAAACAGTCTATCTTAATGATGTCCGATCGGGTTGATTTTGAGATTTTAGCTTCATTTTATCTTTGGCAAGATCGTGTCCAAGTTTCATCATATTCCAATGGTTATACCTTCCTCTATGATGAAAACACTATTCTAAAAATTAACCCTCATTGAGAATTCAAATTTCTCTCTCTTTCCTATGAAATTTGTGTTGGCATAGAAATAGTGAATAATGGACTTCCCCAACTTTTTGATAGCGAGAGAGAGCGGATCATAATCTCCAAGAGTCACTTAATCTCAACTTTTCATCATAGTACATATCCAAGAGTCCTGAGTCCTTAATTAATCAAATATATCTTTTGATTAATCATCTTAAATAATATTTACTCTTGGTATTCGATATACTTTTTCATTAACCAAAGTGATTCTTAATATTATTTAATTATCGAACACATCAAATAAAAATTATTATTTAAAATATTTCTAACAATTATAACACTGATTCAAGATTAAATTTTAGATTTTAAGTTTTCCAAACCCCTAAGTTCATATTTCTATCAAATTCATCTCGGATTGGATTCAATTATATATTTTACGTGGGGGTTATTTTAAGAATCATTATTATGATTTAGAATATACAAAATCAATCATATTACATGATTAATTAAAAGGATTTATCATAAAACTATCATAATTCAATAACATGTGACTAAGGGTTAATTCAATAATTAATCTAATAATGAAAATTTGGTTTTTATGATTAAAATTAGATTACAATAGCCTTAATTTAGATTCCAAAATACTATTATAACACAACTCCGATTATATTCATCATTAATGTATACTTCCCTCAATCAAGATTTAAATTCACCAAATTCTCTTCAATCTTTGGTGTACCTCCTCCCCTTAGACTCTAGGGTTTTCTTTAATCTCTAATTAGTGTTTTAGGTTTCTCTAATTAAGTTAATAAATCTCTATCCACGAAATTAACCCAGGCTCAATATTATCCTTAACTCAATGAGCCCAAAACATGCTCCAAACAATCCAAAACGTGGCCCAAGTCATATATACTAACCCAAGAAACTTAAATCTTCTTATTTTGAATTAGAAAATGCACTTGATAATAATCCTAAAGTGAATTCTTTGTCAAACATATTCTAATAAATTAATTATCTCATGAAGTTAATTTTTAAGCTGGTACGAGTCAGTTAAGTTGAAATTTAATTATTAATAGTTACTTGTGACTCGGCATTATAAGAAACTATTTCACGATCTATGGGACCCAATACCGAAAGAATAGTTCAAACGAAGAATTGCCGGACATCTATTCCATCATCATTCCATGGTTGCCTATAATACAAAGTCACTTTGAATATTTAATTAATAAATTAGCGTGTATTAAGTCAATTTCCAAAAAGTGTTAATTCAAATAACACAAACACGAGTTACATAGCAACATAAGAAAATATAATAAGTGACATATGATAAGTCACGGTAGGCAAAAAATAATAATTCCAGAAATTACATAAAAGCATGGAATATACAGTGTATTACACAATCTAAGTAAGCACATAATTCATATTTGTTAAATCATCCTATGCATATATTTATTGGAATATAGATAATGTTAATCTTAGCGTATGATATAGAAAATTTATTTTTTCTTCTTTTTTGCAATATATGTTGATGAAATTTTCACATTCTTTTTGTTGCATTTGTTTGTCTTCTTTGGTCCATCTCATTAATTTTTTCTTTGTACCTATGTAGGTATACTTGTGGTCTGACATCCTACTATTATTCTATCACCTACGGATCTCCTACTGATGCTAAGCTTATGTTATCTATTTCTTAAAGTATCTAAGAACATCTTCCTTCTTCAGATTTTTTTTAAAGAGTTACTTCTTTAAATATACTTACTCCTGAAGTTTTTATTTTTATATTTCCTTATTTATTTATTTATTTATTTATTTTTATTATGCTATACTTTTGAGTTATATTAGATGGATGATTAAATCTCTCTATCCAATTAACTAATCTAATTTGACTCGAGTTAATTTTTTTTTGGTTATATCCTCTCTATCAATATATTATATACGAGTTTAAATTTACCAACTTCTATTATTCTATGCTGCATTCTAGGTACTATAGTACTATTTAATTTATATCTCATCTTTCGAAATAATCTTATATGAAAAGTCGTATCATGCACATCTATGCCTATATTTTTGTTTTTAATGTTTGAAATCTATTTATAAATCCATCTTTTAGACTAACATAATTTCCCGACCAACAATTAAATCCTATTGGTCATGCACACACGTTACTATTTCTTTCACTAATTATTGATCTTCCAAAATATATTTCCTAACATCACATAAAAATGCATAAATATCTACATCATAACCTTTATAAAATAAGAGTTTTATTTTCACTTGCATACTTTCATAAGTTCTTTTTCCTTCTAGACAATAACTATTATTTCCAAAAACTCTTTTGTTATTAAACATAGATTTTTTATAATATATTCTTATTTATTTTTCAACTTTCTGGTTATTCAAACTTTTCTTTTCATAAAACTTTTTTCTTTTTATGTAATTCTGTTTATCATCTGAGCACCCCCAATGATTTGGGTTTTGAAAATAATTTATGTATTATTTTTTTTCTTGATTTTTATACATTGTTGCTCAACTCATTCCTTAGAAATCTTATTCTTATTTCCTAATACTCTTTATTTAGACAGTTTAATTATTTATCCAATTTTCATAATTTTCTTTTATATTTTCATTTATTGGGTATGGTAGTGTATGAAAAAACATTATGAGATTAATTTTGATACATTCTAATTTATAGAAGTAAAAAGGGTTTTCACGTATATAATTTTCTAAAAATTTCGTATTATGTATTTCTAAATTATTTTTATTTCTTTTCCATACTCTTATATGCTTGTCTTCATTATATTCATTTCTTATGAATTATTCTTCTACGATTGTTGTGAATTTAGTTAGCAATGGCTCGGGAGAAGTTTCCTACCTTAGATTCACCTTTTTGGTTTCCCCTAAATTATCATACCAGTTTGCTACTCTTCTGGATAGACTATTCCCAATATAATGCACAAATATCTCCATACTCCATTTACTACTATTTAAGTATAAGACATGATGCATTCCTCTCTTCCATTATCTTAGTACTTTTCCCACATTTGTGGCTCAACATATATTTAAGGGACATATACCAAATAGTCACTCGGACATTTTTTAATACCCATTTAGTCCAAACTTTTTTATTTTGCCTCCAAAAATCCTTTGCCACATATTTTGGAGAGGGAGTGCCGCTAGCGCGGACCTCTAAAAATAAGAGGATATTGAGTGCTTGAGGGCTAAATGAGTTAAACTAAAAATATGTGTCATTTTTAAAAAATATATATTTATAATAGGGACTATTTAATAATTGACCCTATATTTAATATGTGGCATGCGTTACTATTTTTTTTATGGAACTTCTCTCTTTTCTTGGAACAAAATATCCACTATTAGGTGTCTCCGTGCCTAGTGGGTGTCATTTGTTTATAAAACTACATCCTCCAGCCATTTTTCTATAAACGTAGTCTCTCAAATACTTTTCCATCTCTTAAACATTGAATCTTGTTGGAGTATTTTAATACATATCACTTTGTTCAACTTCATTTTTAATAGGGGTTATAATGAATATCTTACTCCATCTTCGGTATTAACACTACCTCAACATGTCCTCGACTTCATTATGTTTTTTGCTGGAAACTTCTTCAAGCACTCTACATCCTTGATTTCATTTATTATCATATGATCACTGTAATCCATTCCACAAAGATTTTTTATCAACTATATCTTTAAACAAGAAATTATCCCTTATAGTGTTTCCAACAAAAATCCTAATAGGAGAGACACAATGTTTGCTGAAATTCTCATGTTGAAGCAAAACAGCACGTGGAATATCACTAATTTAGCTCTTAATAAGATTCTCATTAGTTGTATATGGGTCTATAAAATACAATATCATTCAGATGGCGCTATTAAATGATATAAGGCTCACTTTTTCGTTTCAAGGATAATCAATTATATTTTCCACCTTTGCTAAGATCATCACTACTCTTTTTATAATTTATGTGGTCTCAGTCTGCCAATGGACCTTATTTTAACTTCATGTCGATAATGATTTTCTCTACAATGACTTTCATGACGAAGTTTGTTGTTCCACACACACACACACACACACACACACACACACACACATATATATATATATATATATATATATATATATATATATATATATATATATAATGAACATAACAAAATTATAAGAAGAGAAATTTACTATTTATACTAACAGTAAGTACATTAACAAATATTTAACCTAAGACCTGTGATACTCTCATTGTCCTTGGCGCCGGTTCCGTCTATGGGGGCAGATGGGTTAAGGTGGTCGTACTCTCAGGATGGCTTGTTTTCGGTTCGGAGTTACTATACTGTCCTAAGGGGTCGTGGTGGTGCTTTTTTCCCATGGAAGTCTATTTGGAAGTGCCATGCGCCTCCCAAGGTGTGCTTCTTTGTGTGGACCGCAGCCAGACAGGCCATATTGACTATTCAGGGGCTTCAGCAAAGAGGTAGGAGGATGGCCAGTAGATGTTGGTTGTGTAGAACAGAGGAGGAGACGACTAATCACCTTCTTCTACACTGTGAGGTTACTAGGGGTCTCTGGGATTTATTTTTCTCTCTAAGCCAGATTGTCTGGGTCATGCCTCGTTCGGTGTGCGAAGTGCTTGCGGCCTGGAGAAGGCCTAGGGGTTGGTCAGGTCCGAGAGTGGTTTGGATGTTGGTCCCCCACTGTATTTTTTGGATTATGTGGTTGGAGAGGAACAGGAGATGCTTCGAGGGAGTCGATCTTGATCCTCCTCGAATTCGGTACAATTTTTTGTGCCTGCTTCTTACTTGGTATAGGAAACGTCATGATTCGTCTTTGTCTTTCCTTTTTGAGTTTTTGGAGGAATTCTAGGGGTCTGTGTTGTTAGTGTTGGGTCTCGGTCCTTCGCTTGTTTGCTTTGTATACTTCCTGTATACGGGATCCCGCCCCCTTAGGCGGGTTGTTTTATTGGATCATTTACTTATCAAAAAAAAAATTCCCTCTACAATGCCTAAGGTTGTGATTTATCTTCTCTCAAGACAGAACGGATTACGGGTTCGAAGAAGCAACATGTGACACCCCTCCAATTTTAGCCACAGGTGACCAATCCTTTACCAAAATAAATAGGAATCTCATTTGGTTAATTCTTAGTGTCACTGTTGAAAATCTTTTTAAATTACTAACAAACTATGTTAAATTAAGTCAGTGTAAAATTTTATCTTGCACAAATATAACAATCATGTGGCAAAATAAATAAATTAACCAAACCAATGACACAATTATAATAGTCTGAATCAATCATATTAAAACTAAGTGAATAAATAATACCGAATAAAACATCGGTTCCCAAAACAAAATCCAACAATAAATCTAAAGAAACTAAACCAAATCCAAAACATAGTCCGATAAATAACTGAACAATTGTTTCATTTGAAGGGGCAACATGCCGTAATGAAATGTTGAATAGTAAATCCTAATCTAGGAATTAATAACTGAAGCGTCTAAACAAACTCCTGCAAGCCTCCACAAATGCAGCCACTACGCATACCTATAATGAGTCATCAAGCTCGGCGTCCCGGTGGCTGGTATCCAAAATATTTTGGAAAATAAATTTGATAATGGTAAGAGACCAAAGCCTTTTGAAAATATTTTGCAAGCAGTTAAATCACAGTTTAAAAGAAGTTATTAGATACACACGTAGTTCCGCATACAATCCCTTGATTTCTTCACCTCTCAAATAAAGTGCACACCTAACGTCTCCTACCTAGCTATGCTACCCAGCCTAACTAGACAATGTATCTATCTAATAATAAAATATTTAGATTCGCGTTACCATCCATATGATACATTACGGTACTACTGAAAATTAATATTAATCGCATATTATTATTATTGAATCATTTATTTAAGTTTCTCTACTTAAATTACTTTTAGATATACACAATCTATCGATTCTACCATCACACATAAGTAGATTAATAACACTTGTATATATTTATCATACTTATAATATATACCACTATAGCATCCCTCGGAATGACCCATGTGATGCTTGCATACTCTGCTATCATGTCCTTGTACCTCTCGTACCAAACCAAGGATTATCAGATCAGAATGTCTCCTCGAACCCTTAATGAAACACCACACAATGGAGGCGAACATAGTTCTAATCCTTTGGGATACGCACATACCTAATGTACCCAAATGACATGTCGGTCCCACTAATAAACTGCACATAGTGAGCCGCCCTAAGTTCTATGTTCCAGGGCACACATCCAAACCTCACTGGAATTGCCGAGGTGGAATCCCCCTCTACACAGAACCTCCCATTATAGCATATAGCATAGGTATATTCACATATATAACCAATCACATAATAGGTATTCTCACAACATATATACATTCATATATTAAGTAGGTATGAACACAACCCATCATATAAACTCGTACGTAGTATATATTTCTCGAATACTCAACGTACTAGATTTATAATTATAACTTCTTATTGTATATTTTAGAGTATCGCTCACTACCCGAAGGGTCCTAGTTACCCCTTAAGTTATTTCAATAGCTAATACACTCATATACTAATGGTCTGAATCATAGGTTCACTCATACTTTTTGTGACCCGTTTTAAGTCCCGTGCACTCATTAAATATCAAAATATGTCGGATAATTCTTCTCAATTGGGTAAACGTTAACCCTACCATACGTCACTGGAATTTACTAAATACGTTACTATAGTTTAATAATATCCCAAAATTCTCCCCATAAATTATTTATGGATTCAGGGCATGAAATAAAGAAATTGGCCAAATCTGGGCAGCCGAATTGATTTCATGAAGAGCCCGAATTGATTCGCTCATCCAGTTGAATCAATTTGCACCTGACAGTTTCATCTTCTTCGTTTACCTGCTATGATTTCTTCCATTTTTTATTACACAAAACCATCATGTATCATACCCAATATCCAACATAATTCAATAATACTAAAACATTATTTAATCCATAATAGTCAGGATTTCATCAAAGGTTTGTCTATAAAACCCTAGTTTCACTTTTTCAAGCATGTTCTTCAAGAAACCCAGATTTCGATCTCTCAAAATCTCCCTAAAATCATATTTCCTATTATTAATCCTAGGAATTAAAACTCTAACATGAGTCCTAATCATTAACAGGAATTTAGCTCATCATTTTTATCTCAACATCATATATTCATGTTAGATTACATCAAGTTCTACAATGGGTATTATAACTTCTTTAAAAACATGCAAGATAAACGCTTGCCTTGTAATAACAGGTCTAATATCATTTTTAGATGATGAAAATGCCTTCCTCTCCTTTCGATTTTCACTTTGGTTGCAAATGCGATGCAAGAATGGTGTTGAATCTCCAAGAACTCTCTCTTCTCCACTCTAAGGGCCTCTCCTATCTTAAGATAGTAGTATTCCTAGACTCTAACTCAAAGGTGATAAAATAAACTTTCAATGTTTGGAGTTCAATCTACCCTAGTCTACCAAATGACTGAAACACCCTCATATGGTGCCAGATTGGTCTAAAATCACCTCGGGACCTAAATAATACATCCGGGGTATACTATTTAGGCCCATTTGAAATCAATTGTGTCCTCAAAATCAACATCAAAGTCACCCTACAATAATTTCCTATCTCAGGCTCATATTGTCTCCACACGGCACCCGGTTGAGATATAACATCGTCACGTCTCTATCACTCACTATAACGTGAAATAATTATTTACTATTCACTTAGTAAATTTATAAAATAAAGATTAATCATTATCTCTCTCAATTAATATTTTAATCCACACATAATATTTAATGCAATTAAATTACGTTACATGTGTAATTTAAAATAACCGAATTATTTAAATTTTCAATAGTCAGAATTACAAGGTGTATGTTATAACAATCTCAGGAGTGATAGACAATACAAATATACAACCTCTAGATACCTCATCATCATGTCGAAGCTCTCTCCACTTTGCCTTCCAAACCTCCATTAATTCCCCAATAGGCCACCTTCTCAATGCACCTGCCACCATGTTAGCCTCCCCATGATGATACTGAATATCAAACTGGTAATACTTCACGAACTCTAACCATCACTTCTACCTCATGTTCAGATCCTTCAGCATGAATAGATACTTAAGTGATTAATGGTCCATGAACAAGGTAAACGGCTCTCCTAAAATATAATGCCTCTAAATCCTCAAGACAAACACAAGCACTACTAACTCTAAGTCATGCGTGGGGTAATTCCTCTCGTGGGGATTAAGCTTTGGAGACATTCAAAATCAACTATGACCTCGAAATCATCATCCGAGTCAGTCTATAATATTTTCCTATCTCAACCTCATATATTCTACACATGACACCCGATTGAGATATAATACTGTCACGTCACTATCACTCGCTATGACGTAAAATAATTATTTACTATTCACTTGGTAATTTTATTCATAAGCATTAATCATTATCTGTATCGATTAATATTTTAATTAACACATAATATTTAATTCAATTAAATTACGTCACGCATATAATTTAAAATAACCAAATTAAATAAATTTTAAACACTAAAAATATGGCGTGTTACATAACACTTCAATCTTTTAAGCCCTAGCGAGCTCAAATTCTGTGTTTTTACTCGAACTGACCATTATGGAATGCAAAGGAAAAGGAGGAGAGAATTATTAAAATTTCTTGTTTTTTAACTCAACAGGGTTGTTCAATTTATAGATTTTTTAATTAACTGTTCAGACAAAACAGTTAAGAACAATTGTAACTGTTGGGCCCAAATAGCAAGCCCAATGAGTTAAAAACGGGTTAGAGCTGACCCAAAAACTTATCTGATTTGGCCCAAAACACCTGACCGAACCGAGCAAAACTATCCGGCCAGCCGGTGCACTCACATGTGCGTGGTTAAAACACATGCATCTAACTCCTCTCTCTTTTACAAAAGGGTAGTGCCCTTATGCCCTTGACTTAAGACCAAATATTTTATACATAAACATTTCACTTTTCCAACAATGTTCCAAAGTGGGACAAGTTATTTACATACAGCAATCTACTAAATTTCATTCATTCAAATAGGTCACTTGTGACACCCCACCTTTTTTAATCAAGGGTGATCAACACTTTACTAAAAGAAATATGAATCTAATTTGGTTCATTCTTAGCATCACTGTCGAAACCTTTTAACTTACTAAGCACCTATGTTAAAATAAAATCGATGCCAAATTTTATCTTTCATTATTCATACAGTAATATGCAAAAATAAAAATAACATAAAACATCCACATAATAGTAGAAGTCTGAGACATGGATAATATAGATAAATGATAAATATCGAATAAACCATCACCTCCAAAACAAACATCCAAATCATAAGCCTAACGAAATTAAAATGAATCTAAATAAAAACTCCGATAAATAAATTTAAACAAATGTCTAAAGTGAATGGACAATATGCCCAACTTAAGTAACCGATCATGAGTCCTAATCTAGAGATGAAATAACTGAAGCATCCACTCAAGTTCTGCATGTCTCCATAAGTGCTACAGTTATGCATCCCTGGAATGAATCATCATGCTTGGCGTCCCTCTGGCTGGACACCTAAAAGTTTTTTGGAAAATAGATTTGATACGGTTCAGATCCCAAAACCTATAAAAATATTTTAACAATTATTTAAATTGCAGTTAAAAGCAGTTATTAGATACACACGTTAATTTAATGCACACTCCCTTGAGTTCCAACCCTCTCGACTATTGTGCGCATCTAACGTGTCCTATTAAACCCACTTAGTTATTCTACATAGCATAACTAGACATAATAAGTATTTAACTAACCACAACAAGTTTAACTCACCTGTACTGCCCATATGATATACTACCGCAAAACTAATATTTAATATTAATCGAATATTATAATTATAATGTTAACTAAGTTTTTCTTGCTTAAGTTACTTTTAGATATACATTATCGATTCGGAATATCCACTGTGACCATTCCAATCTCGCGATGTCCCTCAATATTTCCTTTTTACTAAAAGAAGGGGATGTGGAAAATAAATGGGGTTGAATGGTCTCGCGCTCTTTTTGACTTAGGAATGCTTCGACCATCATTAATGTAGGGTAAATATAAAGAGATGGAGTCTTCAGCCTATTTTGCATAAAATAGGCAAAAGAATATGTTGTCGCCTCGAGAGAGCGGCATCAAAGATAAAATGATGCATACAAAACCAATAGTTCGAAGGGTTTAAAGGCTAAGTCATGGAATGGAAAGGTGTTAGGCACCCATCCCGCCCTTTCGGTCTCTCATGGGATTGTGTTATTATTTTCCTTTATTTTTTCGTGAAGTGTGGTTGGAATCACCCAACTCATACTATGAAATATATAGAGTGAGGTTGTCCAAAGGAATGTTCCCAAAATAATATATAGAAAATATGATCTATGCATTCATCACGACATTGATCGTTATGATGAGACGCTAATATGTGTTTTATAAAGCTCTAATAATAATCACAAACATAATGTATAACAATGCAAGAATATGATAAATATGAAAATGGGGAATTTGGAAAAATTAGGAAATCGGAAAATTGGACTTGAGTCTCGAGTTTTACTGTGAAACGGATGGGGTTAAAGGCATTAAATTCCTACGTAGCCTATAAAGGCATTAAATTCCACATGGTTCGCATGCGGCATAAGGATGGGGTTTATCCCATAGATTCAAATGGAATTTTATTATAGGTGTGTGTAGAAAAATGTGTTTTAATTTTGAAAAAGTGTGATGGATAATCCCGCACGGAATTTATAGGGGTAACCCTCTTTTTGTTTATTTTGGGTTTTTATAGAAAATAAAGTGTGTGCAGTATACTAATAAAAATGTAGATATTAATGTGTATGAACTAAAGTAAGAACTATATTATGAATCTAATGTATTTAATGCAAAAATAAGAAATTTAAAGAGAGAGGGAATGATTTGGGCCTTCTTTGAAGCTTGATCTTGGATGAACTCCCTTGAATGTGAGATGAATATTGGATAAGAGAGAATGTGCTTTTTCCAAATTGGGTATGAAAAGTATGGGAATGAAAGCTTGAATGGAAGTTAACATGGAGGAACTTCATTAATTTTGAGCGAATGTTGTTGAGATCAGTGATGCTGACGGATCTGAGGTATGCTTTGGGAGTGTGGTCATGAACTCTATTTAGGGTAATGGGTGGTGCTTATTGGCATGTACCTAGACCTTCTAATTGGCAGGTGACCCTAGACACACTACCGATAGGTAGGGAAGTGGACCTGTAATTGGTATTCTCGTGAAACTTTTCCCAAAAAAATGATCATAGAATGTAATTCGTTGATTCGAATAATGCACGGGGCATATCGTTAGAAAGTTAATAAGGATACCTAGAAGAGTCCTAGGACCACTCTCGGGTTCGGGAGTTGACTTTGGTTCAATGTGGCTCGGAAGCGCACATCAATCTTTTAGACGGGAGATCGTCGAATGGAAACGAATTGTTAGTCCGCATGGTATGTCAAAATTACCCATAGGGCAGACCGTTGGAAAGGTTAGGTGATGTAATTAATTATTCCAAAGAGCATCGCTTGGTTCATAAAGTTGACTTTGGTCAATGGGTCCCGAAAGAACACTGTGACCTCTTGCAGTAAAACGGGTAATTCATCCGTACTGTAAGTGAGAATCGCACACGGGGGTGGACCGATGGAAAGTGTATTCAGTGCCCTTCGTAATTTCATTTAGTCTCATTTGAGCTGAAGAGTTAGCTTTGGTTAAACGGATATCGGGAGTGCCCGGTGACCTTCGGATCAATTTTTAGGAGAAAATTATCGTTCATTCGAATGCTCCAGCCCCGCTCGACAAGACCTCCCTTTTACGGCCATTATTACCCATTTTTGTCTTGCCGCCGATTGCCCCCGCGTCTCCACCGATATCCCCGTCACTAAATATTAAACCGTTGACATGTCCTCAGTCAGCCGCTCTCGTGGTCATTTTCCACCGGATACTCCTCCCCTCACCCCCCCCCCCCCACCTCTTCTCACTCCGCCGCTTCCTCTCACCCTGCCCCCAGTCGTCCCGCCCCCTCCAGCTCTATCCATCGCCCCTCCCCTTTCCATATTCCCGCACCCGTCGAGTCAAAGAATTTTTTGTTTGTCCGTTCTCAGGTTGAACAGATTCAGGAGGATCGACGTCAGGACCGGGCGCTTATGCAGGAGCTTTTACTTTCTATGCAGCAGGACCGCGAGGCCCAAGCCCGTCGAGATGCAGCCCGGGAGGAAGCACAAGCGCGTCGAGATGAAGCCCAGGCTTATCGGGACTCTCTCCTTTTAGCGCATCTTGATGCCATTCGACGTATGGAGATGCGCCGCGGGGTAGGTTCTTCCGGCACCAGCTCTCTTCCCGATGATACTCCACCCGATGCTCCTGGCTCTTGATGTGATTTGTTCATTTCCTGTTTACTTGTTTTTGTGAGGATGAGTGGTTTATTTATTTCTTGTATTGGATTCATTTGGTTTGGATACTTTCTTGTATAAACCTTAACTATTTCCCCTTTTCCCTTACTTAATGCATCCTCATTATTTTCCTTGTCATTCTTATTTCTTCCTATTTCCTGCTTTGTTGCCTATTATCCATTATCATGCAGGCCCCTTATCCTTTGTCTTTTCCGGGCAAAAAGGGGGAGAAACATTAATTAATGGGAATTCATATTTAGGGGGAGTTGAATAAATTAATTGGATTTAATATTGATTTTAATTTTGATCATATATTTAGGGGGAGTTGAATAACTTAATTGGATTTAATATTGATTTTAATATTGATCATATGCATAATTTAGGGGGAGTTAAATTCTTAATATTGAATATTGAGACTTTCATTTACCATTCACAACATATGCTAACACATAGTTTTATATATAATTCATTCTCTATTTCCCCATGCGTTTATGAATTTGTTGTTTCATGTGTGTAGGATACATCTCCTACTCCTTTGTAGCTCGTCAGTCTTGTCATTGTGTCTGTCTTTTTTTGGGTTTTTGGGACGGGCCTTAGAAACGGCTTGACGGCTGGCTTAGCAAATTATGTCTTTTATTTATTTTTTTATTATTCAGTTTTGTCCCGGAATAGCCAAAGGGGGAGATTTACAAGGACAAATTTCCAATCGAGTCATTTGTTATATTGGCTATATTTCGTTGGACAAAACAATTTTGGGTCATTCTGCATCAAGCATCATTCAACGTAAAGATTCAAGCATCGCATCCAAAGTTCATGCGTCATCAATATTCATGCCATGCTAGCTATCCTACAAAGGTATATGACCAAAATAAATTTTATGTGTTGGAGTATTTTGTCTAATAAAGAAAATTACATATAAGAAAATGTTCGTAAATAAGTAATGTTCATAAAGAAAAATCTTTGAAATAAATTTGAACAAATTTGTGCAAAATATAAAATCTCGTTCGAAGTTTATCCAGGTCGTTCGAAAGACCTGGATCTAACGACTTTCCCCAGGCTATACTGGAACTTCTTTAGAAGTTCGTTAGAAAGGTCGTTCGAACGAGGTTTCTAACGAACTTTCTAATTCAAAACTGGAACTTCGTTAGATAAATCGTTCAAACGAGAAGTCGTTCGAACGACCTCGTTCGAACGAGTTCTGCCAGGTCTGATTTTTTAAACTTATTTTTTAAGCAGTTTTTTCCCATAATTGTTTTTGTCCACTACTTTTTCAGTTATTTTATATGGACGAAAATCAGTTTCAAAGGTCAAGGAAGTTCATTATTCTCTTGAGAGCTTTTTTCATAACTTCCCTCTTTTTGGTAAAAATTATCTCCAACACTTTTATCATCTTTTGAAACAAAACCTCTTCAATTAAATTTACATTCAACTAGCAAGTTTGTGGTGGATCTTTGCATTCAAGCTTTGAGGAGACGGTGGTTTTGGGCTTCTGTGGATACCGCGACACGAGGAGTGTCAAGCAACGCGTTGGAGCTTCGCGTACTACAAATTCAGAGGTCGAGGACGGCATAAGCAAGTCTTGAGTGAGTCAATGTCTGTAAGTCTTTGGAGTCTCTTGTAAAACCTATTTTGTAGTGGATTTTGTCTAGGCCCAGCCGTCCGAGGTTTTTCCCGTTTGGGTTTTCCTCGTACATCGGCGTGTTGTGGTTGGGATTTTCGCATTTCACTTTATTAAATCACCTAGATGTATGCTTAGGATAAAATGAATAAAATTGGAATAATTTTATTTTAATTAGTCAAGTCATCAATCCCATTGCACTAATTGAAATTTGTTCTTGCGAACTTGTGAATCTGCTTTTAAATTGAAATTGGAGAATATCACCTTATAGCTAATATTAAAATTGGATTGCGTGTGTGTGTATTCTACGAATTAAACTAAGATCATATAACTTTGCAACTTCAAGTGCCATATTGCACTTTTTCCTTTTGGGGCTGGGATTGAGTCTTAAAGAGCTTGACATCCTAGTAGGTTTTATTTTGGGTTTTGTCCCAAAATATTCAAAGTGGGAGATTTGTAAGGGAATATTTGACACCGAGTCAATTTGTAACGTGTAAGAGAAAATTTCCACTTGAGTCAATTTATATATATATTGGTTTAATAATTTTTGGACAAATCCCTTTGAATCACAGGTTAGGTAATGGGTTATATATCCTTCAAGCCTATGATGTGTGAATGAAGACTGTAACGACCAAGTAAAGCGACTTCATCATTGTGCCGTGTTTTCATGCTAAATTTCACCTTCAACGTTCGAAGGATCTCAAGAGGTATGCATGCGTATTTAGTTTGATCCCTGGATTCATTTGGGTGTTATTTTTAAAATAGTTGAGGCCATTTTTTCATAAAAAGCATTTTAAAGAAAACAATGATTTTTGGTTTAAGTCGCCCGAAGGTAAATTTAACCTGTTAAAACGAGTTTTCTTTATTTGATCGAATGAGTTTAAAATTTAGTTCAAATGAGAATATAATTTTCGTTCGAATGAGCTTTGAACGAGTTTGTTATTTTTCACAAAAAAATTTGTTCGATATTCGTTTGATCATCGATCAAATGAGTATGTCTATCTCGTTCAAACGAGATTTATTTTGTTCAAATAATATTGCACAATTCGTTCGAACGACCATATGTTCTTCGTTCGAAAGAGTTGCCTCATTTTTTATGCCATATAATTTTTAGTGTTTTGTATAAATAGGAGTGCTGACAACTTATTTTAATAAGAGGTATTTGCAAAAATCTTTTCCAAGAACATATCTTGTGCCTACAAACCCTAGTTTATACCCAAACCATTTGAGATCCAAGTTTCATTCTTATATGCTTGTTTTAGATATCATGTTTGAGCACCACAGTTTATGTACTCTTCATCTTTACCGAGTATCATTTCATAAGGTGGAATGCGTGTGTGTTTCTATCTAATGTGGTGGACTCCATGTTGCGATGACAGTATGCTGAGCCAAGATTGGTGGATACCGAGACGCGTGATTAGTGCGCATTGTAAAAGTTCATGGGTGGATTCATGCATGTACTTATAAAGAAGGTTGACGGAATGAAGATTGCATTGAGGCTTGATGGAGTAGAGTCAATTTTGTAATTCATATGTCATCCTTGCACAATTCCTAGATTACAGTGAATTTGTGTGACTGGGTTGTCCGAGATTTTTTTCGTTATAGTTTTTTCTCATACATCAACATATTGTGTGATTGTTTTACTTTACTCTTACTACACTCACCTAGATGCATGCTTAGGGCACAATAAATTTGTCTATTTGCTTTTCACAACACAAGTTTAATTTTTCCATAATTAACTGGGTTAGTTATTTTATTAATATTGAAAAATTAAAAATTGGTGTGTGCTTAGCCATTCTTATAATGCTTAGCACATTAGTACTTTTAAATTAGTATCAGAGAGGGTGTCTACAAGTTTTTTAGACATAAATAGGGAGGTTTGTATATGGAGGGTCAATCGATGTCTAGGCCATATTTATTTGATAGGTCTAATTACGCGTACTAAAAAGCGCATATGATATCTTCAGTTAAGTTCATTGATGAGCGAGTATGGTTAGTTGTAGTAAGGGGTTTTACTTCACCCACAACTCTAGTAGGTGAACTTTGTGTCCCTAAACTCATTAAGAGTTGGATTGAGAATGGGCATAAGTTATGTAACTATAGTTCTTCTAGTTTGAATGATTTGTTTTGTGCGGTTACACCGTAGGAGTTCCTCTGTATTATGATGTGTGAAACATCAAAATAGGCTTTGGATACATTTTAATTTACCCATGAGGGAACTAGTGCGGTAAAGGCTTCTAAACTTCAAAATCTCACCAGTCAGTTTGAAACCATTAAGATGGATGATAGTGAAACCTTTGATGAGTTCTATGAGAGACTTTTTGATATTGTTAACTCATGTTTTAACTTGGAGAGTGAATACTCGAAATCGAAGTTGTGAAGAAAATATTAAGGTCCTTACCTGAATGATTTAATTTCAAACTCACTGTTTTGAATTCATTGGGAACTGTTGACTATATGAAACACGAAATGCTGATGAGTGAACTTAAAACCTATGAGATCTACATATTTCCTCCTAAAACGATGAATAAAGATAAGGGCATCACTTTGAAAGCCTGAAATGAGGAAACACCCGTTTCTGATGATTAGTCTGATATTGATTCCTATAATATGGACATGTTTGATAATAAGTTTAGTAAATTTCTCAAGTTTAAGAAATAAAACTCTAAGTTTTGATGAAAATAAATTTGATAAAAAGAAGATTAACATGGCTGAAAAATTCCTTAAGAATTCTAATGAAAATTTCAAAAGGGATGAATTGGATAAATGCTTTGGAGGTGAGGTCATAGGGCAGCCGAGTGTCCCACTAAACTAAAGAAGGAAATCAAGAAGCCAAAGGCATACAATTATGCCCTTAATGATAGTTGATATGCCCAAAGTGCACTTTCCTACTCAGAGACACTAACCTTTGCCTGACTCACAACCGAGGTGGCAGAAGCTCAGGACAACCGTCAGTAATAGTCTCTCATAAGGTCGGCCATGGCAGACGTAGTAGTAACCCCACACTAACCTCAGTTGGGTGTCAGCCGAGGCTAGCAAGGATATGGGTTCAACCATCCATTAACATCAACATCGGCCACAATCGACGTTACATTTTATCATCCAAAGTCAGCAAAGCCTCAAGGGATAAATCATCAAGCAGTATGTCATCATCGACCCAGGCTGACATTACACCTCATATCCAACCTCGACTAAACGTCTTGGCCAAGGTCTTCATGGATGACTGATCATGGACAAGGCAAGGGCTGGACCTGACCAACCTCGTACTCGTCTAGGCCAAGGTTGGCACTAATCGAAGACATCCGAGCATTTACATACATATGTATGGCTTGGAACACGTGGACAAATCTGTTATAACTGAATCATTCCCATCACATGGAGGAATATTGATGTCATCATTGTTTGGTTAAGATCAGCCAGGTGTCATCCTGATAATGGTTGGATCTTCATGTACATGCTCATTGCATGCTTGGGGGGTACATTACACCCCCTAAGCACTATATATAGAGGTCATCCTCTACTTGTAAAAGGATCCAGAATTGCAACCCTAGCTGAAACTCTGTCAGTAGAGATAGAAAGCTTGAGAGATTGTATCCATGGCCATTAGTGCCTTCATTCGGTGATATTACTCACACACACTCATAGTGAACATAGGCCAGATTGGTTGAACTACTTGCATTCAAGTGTTCATCCTCTTCTCCTCACCTCCTATATATATATATATATATATATATATATATATATATATATATACTCCTGTGTAGCTATTGTTATCATTTGCTTGATCTTGTCAATACCTTATCTGGTGGTGCTGTTTCCAGCATCATCATTTTGGCGCCGTCTATGGGAACGAGAGGATATAGCTCTTCCCTTCCTAGCTTAACCTCACCAGAGACTCTGGTGGTGAACCAGGCCTCACCATTTGTGTGAAGTTGTTTCACCATTGAAAGAGGTCCTTTTAAAGTATTAAAATACGGACCGAGTGAGCGAGTCCGGGTATATTGGTTCAGTGACACCAAGGTAATAAATGAATTAAGGGATAAATTAATTAATTTAGAGTTGGATCATAGAATTGGGAAAATAATGAATTAATTAATGTGTAAATTAACTAAATTAGAATCAAACCATAGACTCGGGGAAAATATAGGCTAGTGCTACGGATTTTTGTGCACGGTAATTTCGGGAACTAATTATTATATATATACGGTGTGCTGATAGTGTGTGTGTGTGTGTGTATATATATATATATATATATATATTGTGTGTGTGTTATTAAATATCAATGATTAGATATTATTAATATATAAACTCTAGTGCTATCAGGGGAGGTTGCGCGTAGTGGGTGAACCTCCTAGCTTGAGGAGTAGGGCGAGTATATCCCCAGGTCATAGAGTCCGTTATATGGGTGAGGGGCATCTCACTTTCAGGGAAGGAATATGACCGCCTCCATTATGTATATTTTTAGCCAATTTAGTGAGCAATTCTGACTTGGGGTAACTAGGTTACGTGAATACACCTAGTGGGATAGCACTTTATAGAATACATCCGTTGAGTTATTACTCGGGAGGATAGGATATATTTATATTTAACATATATGTGAATGTTGTAATATGGTTCTACGTATATAATGGGATAAATAGTTATATACGGATCATTAAATACATGTAGTGAATTATAAGTAATTATATATGGGGTATATTCGTATTCAACATACGTGTGATTGTTGTTAGATAACTTTACGTATATAATGGGGTGAATAATAATATACCGGTAACCCAAATTCATGGAGAAAATTATATTATTTATATAACTAGTGAATGTTATATGGCTTTCAAGAAAAGATGATTAACTAAGTTAAGGTGGTAAATAACTTATAAATCATGCATTTAAAATACTCGGGATTGAGTAGGGAGGTTGACAAGAGTTATATCAAGTATCTAGTTTCGGGGTAGAGGACTAGGTGAGATATAAAGAAGGTGTTAGGTGTGCACATTAGTTGATGGGTGAGTCTATCCTCAAAGGAGTGCGACACTAAATAAAATATGAAGCGCATTCATACATATTTTATTACTGCAAGTTGATCATTTGCTAAATATTTTCAAAATGTTTTGGGTTCTAACCCTTGTTATAAAATTATTTTAAAAACCTTTTAGGTGTCTAGCCACATGGACGCCAAACTTGATATTCTATTCCAGGGATATGTAGCTGCGGCACATGTGGATGCTAGCAGGAGCTTGGATTAGACGCATCGTTCATTCTTTCCTAGAGTAGGAATCATCTATCAGTTTCAGTTTTACTTAGGGCTTGTAGCCCAGACTTTTCAGTGCAGTTTTCAGATTTATTTATTCAGTTTATTTGATTCGGTTGTTATGAATGGTTTGTATGTATTTCCGCATGTTTTGCCTCGTTTAAATAAAAAGTTAAAATTTGGCACCGACTTTTTGGAATACTAGGTGGTTAGTAACTTTTAAAAAGGATTTTCTACAGTGATGCTAAGAATGAACCAACTGGGATTCCTGTTTTAATTTGATATAAGACTGATCACCCGGTATTTTATTAGGCGGGGTGTCACAGTTGGGTCACCCAAGGTTTGTCTCATTGTAGGGTTTCCTCGTACATCAACATGTTGTTTTATTTCATTATTTTACTCTTGCTATACTCACCTAGATGCATACTTAGGGCAAGATAAAATTTGGCTAATTGCATCTCACAACACAAGTTTAATTTATGCATAATTAATTGGGTTAATTATTTAATTAATATTGAAAAATTAAAAATTGGTGTGTGTTTGGCCATCCATACAATCCTTAGCGCATTAGAACTTTCGTAACGTATATTATAAAATTTGTAATATTGGCTTTATAACATTTGGAACAAATTTTTTTGAGTCATAAGTTAAAGTTTGAGTTCAATTTGTCCTCTAAACCTATGATGCATGTTGAATACCGTATCGACCAAGTTAAAGAAACATCAACATTAAGACGAGGTTCATCTTCATCCATGGGATCTCAAAAAGGTAAAAATTGGTGTTTGATAATCTGTTTACACTAATTAGCACTAGCATTTCTCAACTTCACCAATATGAATGAGGTATTCCCCATAGATGGCACCCCTATGCCCAAGATCAACCAACTGGTGTACTCCATCACTAGTCATGAGTGGATAATCTTCCTGGATGCATACTCTAGTACCACCACACGCTTTGGGGATTTATTGCTACACTATTATGACCTTTGAATTGAAGAACTCATGGAAAATATATGAAAAGCTCATGACCAAGATGTTTAAAGAGAATTTCGACAATAAATGAAGGTTTACATAGACCACATGATGGTCAAAAGTAATAAGAAGGGTGACCACCTAAAAGATCTATGAAAGATTTTGTCAATATTGTGCTATTATAGAATGGAGATCAATACCTCAAAGTGTTCCTCTAGAGTTTGCTCCGAAAAATTACTCTTCTTTCCCTAATTAATCACTAAGACCCATTCATTTAAAACCACTGTTAGGGAAGTCCATAATATGGTTGAATTGCTAGTCGTCATTGGAGTGAATAATTTTTAAGTCTTGTTAAATATTCTTTTAGGTATTGAAGAAGGAACGAAATGAGTTATGGAATGAAGAATTCCTAAAATCCTTGCTTAACATATAAAATAATTTGGTAACTCCTCATATTATAATTTTCCCAATTTGAGGAGAAACATTGTACTTATACCTTATTAATTCCAACCATGTAATAAGGCATGAGTTAATCGCTCGTTTACTACATCAATAAGAATTTGGTCTATTCAGGAAAAATGTACCTCATTCTCATGAATTTAGTGTAGTAATTTGTAGTTGCATACCAAACGTTGAGGGTCACCCCATAATCGTCGTTACACCCCCTTAAAGCCATGCTTCATAAAAACAACCTCTTTATATAGATGTCTAAGGAGTTATTGGAACTAGCGAGATTCAACATATGATACATGCCCCAAACACATTCTAAAGGTTAGACACTTATTGACTTTGTAGTTGAGTTATGCCATAGGATTACTAAACAAGCCTAGATGAGGTTTCAATAACATGGGAACATTTAAGGTATTTCTAAGGACTGAAAGCATGCCAAGGCGAGTGGATATTATTTGTAGATGGGCCATCCGACGCTGCAGGTTCTGGAGTAGGCATTGTGTTGTTGGACCGCAAAGAAGAAGTAATTAAGCATACTATACATTAAGGAATTTTAACAATGTTAAATAAATAGAAACAAAATGAAATTTCAATGTTCAAATTTCCAAAAAAGTGGATTAACCAAAGTAAAAATCAGTAGAATTTGTTTTCTTATATATATAATTTATGCAAAAATGAAAATGCATTCATAATCGAAACTCTCATTTTAAAATGTCTTTGAAAGTCATAAAAGTATATGAAACTAGTTATTTTTGGCATAAACCTATGTTTTTCTTAAATTATTATGAGGTTTAATAAATTTATAACAATACATATTCTCTCTTTGCACACACACACACACACACACACACACACATATATATATATATATATATATATATATATATATATATATAGAGAGAGAGAGAGAGAGAGAGAGAGAGAGAGAGAGAGAGAGAGAGAAAATAAAGGGTATATCTAGTGAACATCCTTAGAAGCTATAGAATAAGGGTATTTGTGATATATTTTTAATTATCGAAATACCATGTGGCATTATATGTTCATTATTATATGTCTATTACAATAACTTCATTCATTCCTTTGTCATTTAGACTTAGGGAAATTTGTAAGGCATCTCGTCGATATTGAATTGGAATTGTAAGGAATAATTATGGTCTTATGGAATAACTATGCATATTAGTAAACTTGTGAGTGAATTTCGTCCTTTAGTATATTCATTGTTCTAGAATAACTTTTATATTAAATAGACTGCGAAAATGTAAACATTTGTAATATATATATAGATTGGAAGTCACATAGACTTGATCCGTTTGAGTGAGGCATGGTTTTGTTTCTATATTGAACTTTAAAGATTAAAGAACTTGCATGCCGCTTATTAAAGCCTTTCGTAGCTAAAAATGAAGACTATATCATTTTATGGAAATTTGATTTAATTTTGGTTAATTGCACACACTCACATGTTTTCCATAAAGAGAGAATCTTTCATAAAATGTTTTTAAAAATGTAACTTTTCTGAGTGGTGTGTTAGTTTTGGTATTTGGGATCAAGGCTTGGTTTTAGAGAAAATATGTTTTAAGAGTTTTTAAAGATTTAGAATCTAATCCCTTCGCACGACCTCGTTTTAGGCCCGTGCACACGATTCCGTTTGCACAACATTAAAACATGCTAGTGCGCATGGTGTTGGCCTAATGTCTACACTGGACAAGATCGTGCGCATGGATAGATCTTGCCATGCGCATGCTGGCGTCAGTTTTTGATATTTTGCTATAAATAATCTTGTTTCCCTCCATTTGTGAAAGAGACTTTTCCCTCATTTTTAAATATCTTATTAGAGGATATTTTTGAATTTTTGAATTTTATTTCTCTATCTAAACCAAATTTCAAAATCATGTAGAGAGTTTGAAGTGTTTTTAAATCTAGAATGAGATCTATGTTTTGTGAGGTGTTTTTCAATGATTTGAAATCAAAACCTAGACAAATTTTTATCTACATCTGATTCATCATGATCAATCACTCCATGACCTAAAATTGGAGGCATTTTATTTTATTGGAGAGGTATAAGTGTGGCGTGACTTCCAAGGAAGAAAATGGACTACTTCATTCGCGACGTGGAGCTCGTTGCGGATTCTCATTGATTCCAGGGGTGAGTTTAAATATTCATAGGTAACTACACAATTGATAATTACGTGAGAGATACCTTTTTATCTTTTGTAAAATTTCTTTTCAAGTAGAAATTAGAATTGCAGTATCGAGATTTTTTTACCCCTTGGTGGGAGTATTTCCTCTTAAATTTGGTGTTGTGATTTGAATGTGTATGATTATTAATTACCTTAACACACTTGTTCACGCACTTCACATTCAGTAGATTTAAATATATATATCAATTGAGGATAAAATTGACATAGGTGTGTTAATTTGTGTTTCTATACCAAGATCCACTTGATTCTGTTGTGTGTATGTTTTAACAAGATATTTAAGTTGTGATTTTTTGTTTTTGGTTCTAAGGGTTTGTTAATTGAAAGAAAATTTTATGACATTTAAAATTTGGGCACATGAAGCTAACAAACATATTCACCCCCTCTAGGTTTGGTACAGGTCATTCACACTATTTTTCTCAGGTTAAGAGAGCGTTTGCCGTAATAAAATGGAGAATCTTCAATTAAAATTATTTTTGAATTTAATGCTGCTAAAACAAATAGCACATCTTAAAGGTTCACGTGACAATATTTACTAATGATTCATCATACAATTAGAATTTTAATATTATATAGACACTTGAACTATAAATCATGCGAAAAAGGTAAATCAATATGTACGAGGAGAAAAACTCATTATCGAAAAAAATCCCGGACTAAGGAAACAATGTCACTAAAAACTTGATAAATAATTATAGTGGGAAAGACGTCTTAAAATCTTTCCACGCTAACTCACACCTTCCACCTACAATATCGATTAGAATATCAACATCTCTAATGTCTTGATCTAAGATCAACAATTTTTCTTTTGAACCTCTTCGAAAAGGTAATGTTTATAGATGAAGGAAGCTTTGATTTCAATGTCTATGGAATCCAAAGTGAGCCATAACTATCACATAATAAGAGGAGAGAAAATGATGAAGAATATTAATCTTTAAGCTCCTTTTTTTCTTTCTAAAAAGTGTTTTGAGCTTCTTCTAGGGTTTAAAAATGAAGAATAAGCTTAAACCATAAGCCTCTCTCTCTCTCTCTCTCTCTCTCTCTCTCTCTCTCTCTCTTGTTTGCATTTTGGAAAATATGAGAAGTAGTCTTTAAGTGAATAATAATAATGGTTCAAATAGAGAAAAACTAATGTAATGGTTAAACTCAAAATTAAGAGAATCTACACTGTCTCACTCCATAAAGGTGTAAGAGAGTATGTGAGGATATTAAGTCTAATCATTATACATTACTTCCTAAAAGTTATTTTTGCACAAAAAGTGAGGAAATCTTTTCAACTTACTAAAAGAAAGATTTAAAAAAATAGGACTTTCGCTAGATCAAACGACCCTTTGCTGAAGTAAAGCTTCAATGACACAAGTCACAGTTTCTTCCCTAAAAAAAATCCAAAAAAAGGTCAAGGTCATGATCAATGATGAGACTTTCATTGAAGTGAAGGTGACCTTCACTGGAGCGAACCTCCAATGAACTAATTCATGGTATGATCCATATATTTATCCACAAAGTCTCAAAACAAAAGTACCAATGAAGACTAGCTTCGCTGCAATAAGTGCTCTGGGACTTGCACAAAATTTCTCTTTTTTATAAGCATTTTTTATACAAAAAAATAGTATAACATATCGTAACGGCAAACCACAATCAAACTTAAGGTTTTGAAACACATTTTTTCATTTTATTTTTAATCCAAAGGTGACTTCTAAGTCATCTAGTTCCTTTTACCTTCATCCCCAAAATATGGCCAATGTGACGCTGAGGGTGATGTGACGTTGAGGATGATGACCCGAATTCAAGATATGAAATGTTGATGAAGCCTTTTGGATAGATAAAGAGCGTGACTCAAAATGTGTTTTGGTTAATGAAATCCGAACAACCTAAAAACCTGGAGGTCACGTGAGTATACTATTCTCTTACAATATAATCTGTTTAGGTCTCTAATGACCAACAAATAATCACACAAACATGGAAATCGAAATAGAAAAATAGAGAAGAGTAAAGAACACAAATATAACGATAATGGCGATCCTTATCACTATCTAAATTGAAGAAAAATTATAAATTAGAAGGAATTTTTATTCCTTCCTCACACATAAAATAATCTCTATTCACTCATATAAATTAACAATAATGAAAGACACTCATAATATTAATCCCACCACAAAAGGCTCATAAATTCTACCCAAATCCTCAATAGATAATACCTAAAATTGGTTCTCAAAATAAACAATTTTACAGAAAAATGCGAACCTTTAAATTTTCACTCACCAAAATATTCTCTACTTTTTGGGTACCACACCCTCACCCATGGCTATAGTAAATCTTCTTAAATAATGACCAAAACCTAAAACGACCTAAATGGAGTAAAAATACACCTCATATGGGTAACCATGAGTCTAAGACTCCAAAGTCTATCAGAACTAAAAACCCAAAAAATAACTACTGCTCATATATGAGTTCGAGTCAAACTCAAACTTGTCACTGTCACAAGCATTACCCGTGAGGAGAGAGAGAGATAAATTAATACAATATATCACAAATTTTCACCTAGGTGAGAAAACCATAACACCAAAATTGAGTCTTCCAAACCCTTGCTGCCGAACCCGTTTACTGAAGCGCCAAATGAACTTCACTGGTCATGTCCCCTTTACTGATGCGAAGGCACACCTTCGATGGTTGCACACCAACACAAAGAATTTGCTCACAAAACCTTCACTGGCACGAAGAACCATCTCTGCAACAAATGCCTTTTTCGCTAAGGTGAAACCAAGTTCACTAGTATTGAACTCCAATAGATCAGCCTCTTCCATAAAACACATATAGAATCCTTCAACGAATAATCCATTAAAAATATAATGTGAGATTTACCAAAAAATACACGAGTATATGACTTCAAAGTCTATCAAAAATTGCAAACCCATAAAATCCTGCTCCTTACACACGAGTTTGAGTCAAATTCAAACTCTCCACTGCCACAACCATTACCCACACGGAGAGAAAAAGAGGGAGATCAAGCCAATATATCACAAGTATATCAAAGAGTATGGTTGATGCAATTTTCAATAGTAATGAAGTTTTAAAAAGGTTACAAATAAACAAGTATACATGACATAAGATAATATGAGAAAAGTTTGTATATGGTATAACCACTTCGCTTTTATACAAGGTAAAAAGATAATTTTTTTTGAAGTAAAACAGTTTGGTTTATTTTAAAGGATCGGTTCATCTAGTTTAATGTAAAAATGTCCACGGTACAAACTTGTGATTGCATTGACTATACTAGATTTGTGCTGTGAAGGAAAGTTACAAAAGTAATAAAGTTGTGGGATTGTGTAACTTACTGATTTTAAGATTTGGGTAAAAAAGTGTTTATTTTTATTGCTCCAGTCTTAGAGGTTATTTGGTTTTACCTCCTAAGTTTGAATATGAACCATTCAGAACTAAAAGGTGTGACACCCCGCCTAATAAAATACCGGATGATCAGTCCTATACCAAATTAAAACAAAAATCTCAGTTGGTTCATCTTTAACAAGACTGTCGAAAACTTTTTAAAACTTACTAACCACCTAGTATTCCAAAAGCTGGTGCCAAATTTCAACTTTTTAATTAACAAAATAGTACATGCGGAAATAAATATAAACCATTCACACAACTGAATAAAACTCAACTGAAATAATTAATTAAACAATTTGTCGAATAAACCATCGGCCACAAAAATGAATTCCAATTCAAACATCCAACACCTGA
This sequence comes from Sambucus nigra, assembly GCA_949130495.1. Classification (NCBI taxonomy): domain Eukaryota; kingdom Viridiplantae; phylum Streptophyta; class Magnoliopsida; order Dipsacales; family Adoxaceae; genus Sambucus; species Sambucus nigra. The sequence goes on from OX422221.1 coordinate 424,735,679, forward strand.
ATAAGTACATCTGAAAACTGTACTGAGAAGTCTGGGCGACAAGCTCAAAATAAAACTGAAGCTGATACATGATTCCTACTCTAGGAATAAATGAACGATGCATCTAATACAAACTCCTGCTAGCATCCACATATGCCGCAGCTCCGTATCGCTGGAATAGAATATCAATCCTGGCGTCCCTGTGGCTGGACACCTAAAATATTTGGAAAATAGTTTTATAGCAAGGGTTAGAACCCAAAATATTTTGAAAATATTTAGCAAGTGAATTAACTGCAGTAATTTAAAATGCATGAATGCGCTTCATATTTAAGTTGGTGTCGCACTCCCTTGTGGACATTCTCACCCCTCCACTATTGTGCACACCTATCGGTTACCTTAACCCCCACCTAGTTGTACTACCCCATCCAACTAGTCCTAGTATAACCTCCCCCTTGCCATACTACACTAACCCGAGTACAATGATTCTTGAATTATAAGTTATCTCACAATTAACTTAATTAATTCCTTCTTAAATAGTAGCATATAACCGTGTCACAAGTTATATAAAGTAAATACATCACACACTGTATTATTACCCGCATATAATATTGAATACCATTATATACATACCTTTACTAAAACATCCACACATATAACATACGTATATCCATCCCTCCGAGGATACCCTCGCCGGATGATTCCCTCTAAAGTGCTATCTCACTAGGTGTGCTCACATAACCTAGTCACCCAAGTTGGAATCGCTCACCAACCTGGACCAAAACATAAACAAAGTGGAGGCGGTCATATTCCTTCCCTGAAAGTGAGATAATCCCCTCACCCATATACCGGACGCTATGACCTGGGGATATACTCACCCTACTCCTCAAGCTAGGAGATTCACCCACATCGCGCAACCTCCCTTGATAGCACTAGAGTATATAAATTAAGTAAATATCTAATCACTGATTTTTAATAGGACACAAAATATATACACACATCTATATATATACTATCACTACACCGCATATATATATATAATAATGTAATACCCCGTAATTTTATTGATTTTTATTTAAGGGATTAATTAAATTAAATGAGAATTAATTGGAATCCGAGTACAAATACTAGCGAGAAGTGAGTTGGTATTTGATTATGATGTTAAAATTGAAAATTTCATGTATTGAAAATGTTAAAATTGTCGCGAGGCAGAAATACGACAATTTGGAAATTTAGTTGGGACGCGCGTGTCAGTCGCGTCAGGAATGAAATTATTTGAATTAAAAAGTGAATTATATTTTTATCAACTGAATGTCATTTTGGAGTGTGCCAATGTCTCCGGAAAGGTCGAAATAGTCAGAAACACTAGCCGGGGGTTTAGTTTGGGTCCCGAGGCATTTTTGGGCCATACCGGCAACTTAGAAGGGTATTTTGGTAATTTTAAAAATAGGGGAATTAAAACCCACGAATTTTAGAGTTTAATTTTATATTAGAAATAAACCCACTAAGTCCAATATCAACATTTAACAAGTAGTGGGCTACGGGAGTTATAGGGAGAGTCTTAAGAGGTCCCAAAAGAAACCCCTAGCCACCATCACCATCTTTGGGAGAAATCTGTAAAGAGAAAGAAGAGAATCAACCTTCATCCTTCAACATCAAATCATAAAACCTAAGGCAAGTGGTTTAATTACATAATTTCAAGCGAAGGTTTCCTCCATGATTAGGATTAAATATATGTCTTGTATTGAAAGTTTGATGAAAAACCCATGAAATTGGAGATAGAACTCATAATCTTATGTAGGGATTGCATGTAGAATGGTAATAAATGAATTCCATATCCAATATGTATCTTTTGATGATTTAAAAATGGATTTATAAGGATAAATTGTAGACGTTAAAATTCTGGCTTCATGTTCACAGGGTTTGGGAATTTCGATGATTATATGATAATTTAGGAGGCATTGACCCCAAATATACGTTCGAGGGTGACTTAGGAGGACTAAGAGTAGTTTAAAAATGTTAAAACTTAATTGGGATGATCTTAGTGGGGATTTAGAGGAGAGAAATCTGAAGAAAAATGAATTGGGGGAAATTCTGGGCGCAGTCTGCCATCTTGTTAGAAGACCTGCCCAGGTCGTTTGAACGACCTTGTTCGAACGAGATTCTAACGAGATGACAGTATCCCTTCTAACGAGTTGGTAGTTCGTTTGAAGCCTTTCGTTCGAACGACACACGTTTGAACGACCTCGTTCGAACGAGACTTCTAACGAGTTGACATAATGGCCTTTTTGGCCTGATTTTATTTCAAATGTCCTGTAGACTTAAGTAATTGAGAATTAACCTTCCCTTATTGACTAGTGGGTAAAATTGTGAGAATTGGGGTACGTTTAGGAGTATAACTTAGGACCTTATAGCAATCCGGATGGCATTTGTGGAATAGGAAACGAATACCTAATTACGACGTGAGAAGGGTTGACAACGTTAATATACAAATCGGGGACTTGTAAACATATAACATTAAATGACGGTATAAGAACGAGAAGAATACCTATATTAATAATTTGAGATATCTAAGATGTGCGAATGCTTAGTATATGTGGTTTTATGTGTAAAACATACCTACCATACTTGCTATCACGGGAGGTCTGCATTCGATTAGGGCCATCTAATCTTTGTGTGCCTACGGGGGGATTTAGATTGGTACCTCGAGGACATAGGTCAGAGAAGGACTTATTGAGAAGTTAATAAATATGCTGATCATGGGAGCGTAGGTATGTGCGTGACCCATGTGATGTGAACTATATTCGCCTCCATTTTGTGTGATTGTTATTATCTGAGAACGATTCCTGAGAGATTCGGAATGCGTGGTCCTTATGTACGTGATGTACCAGGATTGGATAGCAGAGTATGTGTGCACCGCAGCTTAGTCTCGGGGTGCTAGTACTGTATATTTATGATGAGAATAATATATTGTTAATTGAAATGAACTGTCATGTATAAATGTGAGTATCAATAATAACAACATTTTGTAAAGATAAAATGGAAGATCACTAGTAATTAGTCGTACTGATAAGGGGATCTGAGAAGAAGAGTAACACTCTGTTTAGAATAAGATGTTGGAAATTAAATCGTGATTTGTATAATAACGTTAGAATTTATATTGGACTAGATATATACAAGCATAACTAGATTTGATTGCGGATACGTTAGGAGTGCACATATAGTCGAGAGGTGAGTATTTCATGTGAGAGTACGTCCTAACATGTATTTTTCATTCATTGATTAATGTCATTAAAACACTTGCTATATTTTAAACTGTTTTCCACAATCGGGCTCTGACCCGTTTGCTTTCAAATATATTTTTCTTGTAAAAACCTTTTAGGTGCCCAGCTACAAGGACACCATGCATAGGAGTTCCATTCAGGTGACAGACTGTAGCTGCCGTGGAAGTTACAGGACTTTGACAGTAGACGCCTCCACTTTCGATCTTGACTCTCTATTATCAGATTTTCTCATCTGTTGGGCATGTCGCCCCATTTCTTTTAGACACTTTATCTATTCCGTTAATTCAGATTTTGGGTTGTAATTAATTTAGTGATACAGACCTTGTATACTTTTATTTCAGTATTCGGATTGTTATGAGGAGTATTCCTCCAGATTCATTATTATTGTATGGTTGTTCTTTTGTGATTATGTTGTGTTGGTTATGTTAGCATTCACAAACTACATATTGCATGATAATCGGATTTAATTAAAAATTGACAACTCACTTTTTAAATATTAGGTGGCTAGTAATTGTTAAAACGTTTTTCAACAGTGATGCTATGAACTGAACCAACTTGGCATTTTGTATTAATTTAATAAAGGAGTAGATACTCGGTATTTAATTAGTCGGGGTGTCACATATAAATTCCGGCTTTACCGTGTACTCAAAAACCCGTAACACTAGCCTGTAATTTCTCGAGTCTCTGGCCCGACTCAACTTAATTAATTTTCTCACTTAATAATTTCCATCTTCCCGAGTCTGTGGTCCGACTCTAAATAGTAATACTCTACACAATAATTTATATAAAATTTGCCCGAGTCTATGATTCGACTCTTATTTAATTAATTTACACATTAATTAATTAACACAACTCCGAGTCTGTGGTCCGACCCTCATTTAATTAATTTACACATGAATTAATTAACACATATCTGAGTGTGTAGTCTGACGCTCATTTAATTAGTTTACACATTAATTAATTAACACAAATCCGAGTCTGTGGTCCGACTCTAATATAATTAATTCACACCTCAATTAATATACTATTTTCTCCGAGTCTATGGTCCGGCTCTAATTAAATTAATTAACACACCTATTAATTTAATACCTTCCTGATTCTATCGCCCGACTCTAATTAAATTAATTAACACACCTGTTAATTTAATACCGATCCGAGTATGTGGTACGACTGTTGTCAATTTATAAAATACCGCAAGTGCACGGGCTATTATAGAATAGCGAGTGTAAGTACGGGTCGAACCCACGACGATTTGTCAATTTTAATTATTAAAAGAATTACAACTGTCCGACTAGATCAAATGGGGTAGAGAATAATTATAAATTATACAAAATAAAAGAAACTACGATAAATGAGAGTAACGCAAGAGATTTGTAAACAATTAGGAAATAATTAGGATTCGGGGTCCATTTATCACGTAACTAATATTGCACACTAATTTAACGTTGCCATTCCCTTTTTATAACTCAAATTAAATCGACTCTCGCCGTGTTTAATTCGGAAAATATGACGGTTATGATCAAAATATTTTTAACGTCTCTAATAGACGGCTAAAATCCCTATTCCCTTAGAAAATACAAGTTTTAAAATTCGCAAATGTATTTAAGCATGGACTATCAAAACAATCAAAGTGCAAGCATAATCCATCAAAAATTACTATTTTTAAATCTCAAAACTTGATTTGACAAAACAATCTTGAAGGTTCTAAAACACACTCTCGTGTCGCTTTAAAATGAATACCGAATCTTTAATAACAATTAAAACAAGTAGGGAATAAACAACGATAAAATTAACGTGACAATATTAGTTAACTATGATAAACTTCACCCAACTCCTAATATAAGAATCAAGCTACCATATTGAAAGAGAAATTGCAAGAATGAGTAGAGATCTTCATTAATAAACCAAACTTACAAATAGTTCTCTCACAACAATCTCGAATCCTGTAAAAAAATGATAAAAACTTGGCCCTCAAATTGATTACAATCACTCAAAGTTGCTCCCCGAAATCCTCCACGAAAGTCCTTTCTAATTGTCTCCAATTGTGAGCCCACTGGTCCTTTTTATAGGACAAGTGGTGAGGTATTTGAGTTGTGGTGGGACTCTTTCTGATTGTCCGAATAGTGTTGGTAGCTATCTCTCCACCTCTTTAATCTTTTGGATTGTGATAAGGGACGGAATTTCCCCCCACTCGAAAACTCTTATCTTTTCTTCCTGAACACGGAATAAAAATTTCCGACTTTTTTAAAATTTCACAAGTGTGAAAACAACATTTTTTCGAACGACCGTAAAAATCTGCATTTTCGCGCCTTTTTTGAATTGATCATCAATTTGCACCAAATTCCATCATTATCCGCAAAAATTTCACTAGGCAACTTTTTTCACAAATTAGCACAAGAATATTATAAAATTATCGAAGTGCCCATTTTTGACTTAAAATTTCCATTTTCAATATGAATTCAATTATTCTCGCATTTTTTCCTCCTTTTAATAAAATAGTCCTAAGAAATTATTAAATACACTAAAAGGGGACTAACAAAGTATAAATTTGGGTATAAAATATACAAAATAATGCACTCATCAACGACTCTCATTTAATTAATTTACACATTAATTAATTAATACCCTTCCCGAGTCTACAATCCGACTCCAAATTAATTAATCACAACATCAATTAATTTAATACTTTTTCGAGTCTACCTTCCGACTCTACCTTCATTAATTAACACATCCATTAAATTAATAACTTGGTGTCACTCAACCATTATCCCCAGACTCGCTCACTTGGACCATAACTTAATATTTCCCGAGTCTATGTTCCTATCACAAGGAAACACACAATAGGCGTTCACAACCCAAGTAATCCTTGTAAGGACATTTTTGTCCATTAGCATTTTATATTTCGTACGCCGTTACACCATTGAGAAAATTCAAGAATCATTCGCTCATTAACGGAATCCGAATATCAAAAGAAGAAAAGGAATCAGGGAACAGACCGGACCGATCCGGCTCAAATAAAAGAACCGATCCGGTTCCTCCGGACCGATCCGCCTAAAGAGACCGGACCGATCCGCCTGCTGAGGTGAGGCCAGTGTACCCCGGATCCATAGCGAACCGATGAAGCCAAAATGCCGAACCGATCCGATGCCAACCGGATCGATCCGCCTTCAGATAAAAGAACCGATCCGGTTCATCCGGACCGATCCGCCTAAAGAAACCGGACCGATCCGACGAGGATAATTCCAATCAGATCGTGTTCAGATCATGTTCCGAATTTTAGGGCTCAAGTTCTCCTATTTAATCCCACTACGGGAAGTGGTTTTTCCAAGACTTATACACACGATTTTCAGAGTAGAGAAAGCCCCAAGTCTTCACCTATTGAGTACTAATACTCTAGGTATTTTGATTCACACAAAATCCATACATTTGTGAATCCTTTTGGTAACCCAGGAACGCAGTTTTGCAGTTCAACCCTTGTGGAGGAGACCGTTCTTCTTCTCCATTGCAGCCCTACTGGAAAGGGATAATTCCAGCCGCGACTACAGAATCCGATACCTGAGGGTAATTCTTAGTCAACTTGTATTTTCATTGTAATCCGATTGTAAGCCGTTTTCTTACAAATTATAGTGAAAATAAATGATTTTGCCCCTGTGGGGGATTTTTCCTCAATTATGTGTGTTTGAATAACTCGTGCATGATTTCATATTGTTTCATTCATACCTAGTTGCATGTTTAGGGTTTGTTTGGGTTAAAAGGTGTTTTAAATATTATTTGATCATTTGAACGTGAGCACACACGTTCTCAAATTGGTATCAGAGCAGGTTACGCTAATTTATCGCGTATTCCTTTTTTCGCAAATTTTTTTCTAAGATATCAATTTTCTAAAAAAAAAAAAAAAAATTGATATGTTCCCTAAAAATGCTAAATCTAAAGATAAGGGAATTGCACTTAAAGCCCAAGATAGAAGGAGTGAGGGGTCAGCTAGAAAGAGGGTAGAGTCATCTAGAAAGAGAGAGACTGACACGTCAGATTCTGAGTGCGATTTTGACTTAGATGATTTGTCTCTTTTCGCAAAAAAATTCAAGAGGATTCTCAAATTTAAGAAAAATGGCAATTTTAAAGATAAAAAGAAATTTGAGAAAAATAAGTTTGAAAAGAAAAATGAAAAGGATTCCAAAAATCCTCCTCTGAAAGAAAGTGAGAGATGTTTTGAGTGCGATGGTAGGGATCATAGAGCCTTTGAGTGTGCCAATCGTCTGAATAGAGAGAAAGGGAAAGCTGTCCTTAATGCTACTCTTAGCGACGACAGTGAGGTCGAGACGGTGGATTCAGGAGATGAATCACCGCATGAGTGTAACTTCACCGCATTCATGGCCAGTCATGTGAGCACTCCTAGCTCTCCTCACGACGATGAGGATGATGCTTCACAAGGACACCTCGAAAGTGAGATCGATGTGAGTGAGGGGGAGGATGATTCAAGTGAGAGCGAGAGTGATATTCAACGCGCCTACGCTGAGTTGTATTCTGAGTCTTTTAAAACTAAAAAGAGAAACAAAGCGTTAGTTCTTAAGATCACCGGCTTAGAGGAAGATTTAAGAAAAGCGAGAGAAAGAGAGTCCTCCACCTGCACCGCACTGAGAGAGAGAGAATCTGCCTGTGTCGAGAAAGAGATCCTATTTAGAGAGAGAGAGAGTGCTTTAGAGAAAGAGAGAGGGGACTTGATTAAGCAAGTGGCTAGTCTTACGAGTCAGCTCCATTCCTCCGTGGAGACTCGGAAGAAACTTGAAGCCCTTGTTGCCCAGCTGACTCATGATCTTGAGAAAGCACGGGAAGTCAAGGTACAAATCGAGAACAGATCTGGGAAGATGGGAAAGATGCTCCTCGGCCCCGCTTTAGGTTTTGGTGATCGTCAAGGAATTGGATATGATGGTGCCTCCACGTCCCAAATTGCACCTGGACCAGTTCCTGAGTTTACTACAACTCCTTATGGTCACCGTAAAAAACCTCGAAGGAGAGTTCTACCAAGAAAAACAAACCAAGGTCCGCCTTTGACTGTGCTCTTTTGTACTTATTGCAAAAGAAAAGGCCACCTTAGGGAATCTTGCTATAGTATGGGTCGGACACGACGTACTACTGCTCCACCACGTCATACTGATGGGTTTTCTAGTCTGAAAGAGCGAGTTGAGTTCTTAGCTGCCACGACTCAGAGTTTGATGAAAGAATTCCGACGGATGTCTTCGCCGTTAGTGAATGCTTCTCACATTCCAGCTAAAATCAACAACAACAAAGGCAAACAAAATGTCATCTCTGCTTGGGTGCCTAAGAAAGATAAAAAGGCCTTTGTTGTTCATGTTGCTCTCAAAGCACATAATACCTCACAGTGGTATTTTGATAGTGGGTGCTCCAGACACATGACAGGTGATGACTCATTTTTTACGACTCTTGAGGACTATCAGGATGGCAGAGTCACCTTTGGAGATGGGAGTAAGTCTAGCATTATACGACGAGGTACTATCGAGTTACCTGGTTTTCCTAAGCTAGAAAATGTTTTGTACGTCAAAGGTTTGAAAGAAAACCTTCTCAGCATTAGCCAGCTGTGCGACACTGACTTTGCAGTAAAGTTTGACCGGGACGCGTGTAAAGTCTACAATCAAGCCGGTAAACTTTTGATGCAAGGGGTGAGGACCGAGGATAATTTCTATGGGACTGAGCCCACATCCTCACTTGTCTGCAACAGCGCCACGATCACTCCTATGGATCTGTGGCACCAACGTCTAGGTCACGTGAACATTAGAGATCTTAATCGTTTATCTAAAAAGGACCTAGTACGTGGCTTACCATCTCTTGGAAAGTCAACTTCGACCGTTTGTGGACCCTGTCAGTTGGGAAAACAAATTCGTAGTCCTCATAGGAAGTTACATTCCATTACCACCTCTCGTGTTCTGGAGTTGATTCACATGGATCTTATGGGTCCCACTCGTACTGAGAGCCTAGGTGGTAAGAGGTACATCCTCGTGATGGTAGATGATTTCTCCAGGTACTCCATTGTAGGTTTTCTGAGAGAGAAATCCGATGCTGTAGAATTTTTAACGACCAAGTGCCGTGTCCTGCAAAATCAACACGGTGTCACTATTAACAGAATACGTAGTGACAACGACACTGAATTTAAGGAAGCAAAAGTGGATTTTTACTGTGATAACCTTGGGATCAAACATGAGTTTTCTGCTGTGAGAACTCCTCAGCAAAATGGGATTGTTGAGAGAAAGAATAGAACGATCCAAGAAATGGCTAGATCTATGCTTCTAGGTCGTAAAGTTTCTAGGAGATTTTGGGCAGAGGCAGTGTCTACTGCATGCCACACGGTGAATAGGGTGTATCTGCGTCCACACACACTTCAGACTCCATATGAGTTGTGGACTGGCAAGAAGCCCAACCTGGCATATTTCCGTGTTTTTGGGAGTAAATGCTACATCTTACGGGATAAAGAGCTATTAGGAAATTTCGACTCCCGGAGTGACGAGGGAATATTTCTAGGATATTCATCGAATAGTAGAGCGTACCGGGTGTTTAACCTGAAGAGCTCTAAGATTATGGAATCAATAAACGTCACCGTGCAAGATGACGAACCTCCGACGGTTATTGATCCTAATCTTCAGTGTGAGGATGAGGATTGTTCTGACAGTGATTTACCTGTTCCTCTCTCACACTCTGTGGATCCTACTCCTGTATTAGGGGACACACCTGCTTGGGTTCGCAAGAGTCATGACCCTTCTGCCATTGTTGGTGATCCCACTCTAGGGGTCAAGACTCGTGCTCAGCTAGAGAACGTTGTTAGCCATCTTTGCTACACGTCCAAAGTCGAGCCCAAGAACCATAAAGAAGCTCTCAAGGATGAACACTGGATATCTGCTATGCAGGATGAGTTGCTTCAGTTTAAAAAGAATAATGTCTGGGAATTAGTCCCCCGACCTAGTGAGACTAATGTGATAGGTACCCGGTGGATTTTCAAGAACAAAATGGATGAAAATGGTACCATAATCCTAAATTAGTCTAGGTTGGTCGCTCAAGGCTACACACAGATAGAGGATGTAGACTTTGGGGAGACATTTGCTCCTGTTGCGAGGCTTGAGTCCGTCCGTCTTCTACTTGCCATCGCATGTCATCTGCACTTCAAGGTATATCAGATGGATGTCAATAGTGCCTTTCTGAATGGCATTCTACAGGAGGAGGTTTATGTGGAACAACCAAAAGGGTTTGAAGACCCTCAGCACCCTGAGCACGTCTACTATCTGAGGAAAGCCTTGTATGGTTTGAAGCAAGCACCCCGTGCTTGGTACGAGAGGATTACTTCCTATCTCTTAGCTTGTGGCTTCAAGAGAGGGGGAGTAGATATGACGTTGTTCGTCAGGAGAGATGACGGTGCTATTTTGGTTGCCCAGGTCTATGTGGACGACATAGTCTTCGGATCCACATGCTTCCAGCATGCTCACCATTTTGAGAAGGAGATGAAAAGTGAGTTTGAGATGAGCATGGTTGGTGAGCTCACATTCTTCCTTGGTCTCCAGGTTCGTCAGCTAGAGGATGGGATGTTCATCTCTCAATCCAAGTATGCTAGAGACCTAGTGAAGAAATTTGGTTTAGACTCCGCTAAGCATGCCCGTACACCTATGAGTACCACTACCAAGCTTAGTAAGGACACTTCAGGCAAGGACGTAGAGCAAACCTTATATCGGAGTATGATAGGTAGTCTTCTCTACTTGAATGCCAGTCGTCCTGACCTCGCCTTTAGTGTTGGAGTCTGTGCGCGATATCAGGCATCCCCAAAAGAGTCTCATTTACTTGCTCTAAAACGTATTATTAAATACGTGAGTGGGACTCTCTCATACGGTATTTGGTATTCCTTTGATACCGATGACCGTTTGTCCGCCTATTCGGATGCCGATTGGGCTGGGGATGTAGATGGATGTAGGAGCACTTCTGGTGGGTGTTTCTATTTTGGTTCTGCTCTTGTCTCCTGGCTGAGAAAGAAGCAAAATTCCATCTCTTTGTCCACTGCGGAGGCTGAGTACATAGCTGCCGGGAGTTGTTGCACACAACTCTTGTGGATGAAGCAAATGCTGGAGGATTATGGGATATCACAGGACACCATGACCATTTTCTGTGATAACACGAGTGCGATACACATATCCCGCAATCCAGTTCAGCATTCGCGCACAAAACACATCAGGATACGTGAGCACTTTATACGTCAGTTAGTTGAAGAGAAAGTCGTATCCCTGAGTTTTGTTCCCACCGACCGTCAGTTAGCCGATATTTTCACGAAACCTTTAGATGCCCTTAGATTTGAGAGTCTTAGGAAATCTTTAGGGATTTGCACAGTTGACTGAGGGGTTGGTCTATGTCTAGAATAGGATGCTTCTTCATGTTCATATCATATGCTTCCTATTGCTAGTCTGTTTTATATGTACCATTGCTTAGTTGTACAGCTTTGTTTTATTCTTATTGCTTTTTATATTCCTTTTGAAAAATACAAAAAGATTTTCCTTTAAAAAAAAAAGAAAATTTTGAGAAAAAGCACAAAAAGATTTTATTTTGATAATATTTTTTGAAAAAGGCCAAAAAGATTTTTCTGTTTTTGCACCTTTTATGGATGAGCATTTAAGTTAGCCAAGTCACAACTTCATTCCATATATCCATGTGACTGTTTGATAGATATTTGAGAGGCTACATCATTTCATCCATGTGCTTTACATTGATTGGAGTCTTTGAGATGTAATTAGTGATATCTTCCTACATGTTTGACTCCTATATCCTTTATTGAACACATGCACGGCTATATTTGATTATTGCACTTATCTATCTCATGTTGGCTTGCGTGTTTTCATCTCAATCCTGTCATACAATGTAAAATATGCGATAAAACTTGACAAGATTGGAATGCATGTAAAAACCGTTTTGGTAAGACTGTGTGTTTTTGTATAACGGGGAGGGGCTGCGAAAGGTAATCATATATCCTTTGCGCAAAAGCCACCATTAAAAAGGACCTAAAAAATGGAGGAGTTTTAATATCCGAGGTCCTAAGAGGTTAAAAGAGCCCGAAAAAATTTACAGGCAATAAAAAGAAATTCATGCCAAATATGGGCCACTTAGGTTTCACCATCAATTCTCCAAAGTTTAAGAATTTAGAATGCCTCTATTCAAAATTATATCTGAGGGAGTTAGGTTGGAGCATATAAACGGGTTTGCACTTCCTTGAAAGTCCTGAAAAAGCATAAAATCATTTTGGACGTTATTGGTGTGAAAATCATTTTGAGCTTTGATTTGTTGATTTGATTGAGTCAATATCTTATATTGTCATTATTTTACACCAAAGGAAGCATTTGAATTCATTCGCTAGGAATATCCAATATTCATCGTGCACATATGTCATGTTTGTATGCATTGAGTTTCCTATCGAATTTGATCACACCACTTCATTTACGCTATCTTCGACTTGGTTGCTTTGTGTTCATTCATGGTGTGGTTTTATCCCAGTGACACCCCGCTCCTGCTTATTTGATTTATTTCTCTCATTTGTCTATTTGGGGACATCATAAAAAGGGGGAGAATGAATTATCTAATTATGGGGGAGTATTGAAATTTGAGTTTGCTCATAAATTGATATATATATGTTTATCTCATCATTTCAAACTCGATATGTCACTTGGGTATTTTGCTTTTTCTCATGTGTGTAGGTACTACATTGATTATCATTGTATTGCACACCCTGATGAGAAAAGCGTTGAGATTCCTGAAGATTTGAAGATCAAACGATGGAGTCTTATTCACTTGTACTCTTTCAGTTTTGGGTTCATGGAAGGGTAGATTTGTATAGGCAATTTTTTATGATTGATAATTCGGATGTTTGTTTTTATGTATGTACCGACATAGACATAGGGGGAGATTTGTAAGGACATTTTTGTCCATTAGCATTTTATATGTCGTACGCCGTTACACCGTTGAGAAAATTCAAGAATCATTCGCTCATCAACGGAATCCGAATATCAAAAGAAGAAAAGGAATCAGGGAACAGACCGGACCGATCCGGCTCAGATAAAAGAACCGATCCGGTTCCTCCGGACCGATCCGCCTAAAGAGACCGGACCGATCCGCCTGCTGAGGTGAGGCCAGTGTACCCCGGATCCATAGCGAACCGATGAAGCCAAAATGCCGAATCGATCCGATGCCAACCGGATCGATCCGCCTTCAGATAAAAGAACCGATCCGGTTCATCCAGACCGATCCGCCTAAAGAAACCGGACCGATCCGACGAGGATAATTCCAATCAGATCGTGTTCAGATCATGTTCTGAATTTTAGGGCTCAAGTTCTCCTATTTAATCCCACTACGGGAAGTGGTTTTTCCAAGACTTCTACACACGATTTTCAGAGTAGAGAAAGCCCCAAGTCTTCACCTATTGAGTACTAATACTCTAGGTATTTTGATTCACACAAAATCCATACATTTGTGAATCCTTTTGGTAACCCAGGAACGCAGTTTTGCAGTTAAACCCTTGTGGAGGAGACCGTTCTTCTTCTCCATTGCAGACCTACTGGAAAGGGATAATTCCAGCCGCGACTACAGAATCCGATACCTGAGGGTAATTCTTAGTCAACTTGTATTTTCATTGTAATCCGATTGTAAGCCGTTTTCTTACAAATTATAGTGAAAATAAATGGTTTTGCCCGTGTGGGGGATTTTTCCTCAATTATGTGTGTTTGAATAACTCGTGCATGATTTCATATTGTTTCATTCATACCTAGTTGCATGTTTAGGGTTTGTTTGGGTTAAAAGGTGTTTTAAATATAATTTGATCATTTGAACGCGAGCACACACGTTCTCAATCCTATACAACAGTAGGTATTTACACAACCCAATTATTCATACTTGTACGTAATATATTTCTCTCTAATATTCACCGTACTTGTTTGCTTTATGAATTTATTTCACTTTCGTATTAATTCAAGTATTCACACAACTCTAAGGGTCCTAGTTACCCCTTGTTATATCCATTCAGTAGTTACCCTTGTTAACCCACTGACCTAACGAATTTAAGCTTGCTCACGCTTTTCCGTAATTATATTCTTATCATCTCGAATTAGAGTACGTCACAATCAAGCCTATGAATCTTCACTTTAACTCTCTCACCAAATTAAAGTCCAATACTCAATCATTGACCTACTTCCATATCATTATTCCATCAATATATTTCATCAAGGTCCCAAACACTTCCCCGATAAAATTTTAGACATTTGAGGCTTAAAAAGGAAAAATCTCAAATTTTCTGGTAGATCCCTCTAGTAAAATTTCGATTTCTCCCTTTACAAAACTCCGATTGGCCTGATTCCAAGTTCATTGGATAGCTAAGAGAAATACCTTTCCACTAATGTATGGTTAACACTCTAATTCGAAAAATTCAAATTGCACACGTTTAAAGTCACGTCAAAATTCTGGCAGATTACTATGTTGATAGATCAAACACCCTGTAGTAAAATGTCGATTACTCCCTCTACAGAACTCCAATTGACCCGATTCTAAGTTCATTGGATAGATAAGAGAAATACCTTTCGAGGCATGTATGGTTCACACTTTAATTAGAAGTACAACTCAAATGGCATACGTTTAAAGTTGTGTCAAAAATTCTGGCAAATTGACCTCTTGTGTTCATCAAATAAACCCTAAGTCATTCAAGATTCATGTTCTTCATCCAAGAACTCATAAAGATTCCATGTTAATCATCAAATATATTCAAATTTCATTTTATCTTTACTTAGGGATATATAATACACCTATTTCTTACTTTGAATCTCAGCCAAGTATTCCATTAACAAAACCCCATTTTGTACCCATTTATCCCCAAAAACGAATTTTAGTTTACACATCACTAAAATATGAATTGGATGTCACCATTTACACATTACATCAAGTTAACCACTTGCCTGGAATTGTTCGTAGTGTTTGATCCGTTGGTGTAGTCTTTTAATTTGGCTCCAAGATCCCCAAATTGGCTCTTGATTTGATTTCTCCCAAATTCCCTCTCAAACCCTAGGTTGAGAGTTATGTTGATTGCCATTTCCTATTCTCTCAATTAGGTTTAAAAACCTTAATCCCGTTTTTGGCCATCTGGGCCAAATTAAAATGGCCCAACTCACCCCGTGTGGGCCTGGCTATGCCCAAAAATACCCCGAGACTCAATTACTACCCCCGGGTACTCTTTTTTGACTATCTCGACCCATCCGGACGCAACCGCGCACTCAGAATTTCCATCCAAAATACTTTTCGACATTTCCAAATTTCGACCTCAAAATGCGACACACGAGATTTTGAACCATTAAACTTAAAAGTCGCCAATTATAAATAATTCGGCTCACTCAAATAAATTCTCCAACTCATGAATTTAAGTCTCTCCAATTTAAATATTTTTATAACTCCCAAAAATAATTGAATATTTAATCCTCAAAATTACGGGGTGTTACATACTCCCCCCCTTACAAAGGAATTTCGTCCTCGAAATTAAGATGAGCGTAATATTCCAAGCTTCGCATATCACTCTCTAATCATGTGCCTCTAAGCCCGCTATATCTGTCCCATCCGCTTCTAAGCATAAGTTACACAAGTATGCATTTAAATTAACCAGGGCGCACATACACCCTATACCCGTGCTTAACCGCACGAAATTTGCCTTAATTAACCCGGGTGCCCATACACCCTATCCCCGCACTTTACCGCACGAAAGTTACCCGACTATACTAGTCGTAACCCGTAATATAACTTCGAACCCGTAGTCATATCACACACACACACACACACACACACATATATATATATATATATATATATATATATATATATACATATATCTACTGCCCGGGGTACCTAACCCATGTACTAACGTCCAAACATCTCCCCACAAAATACTTGTCTCTCAACACAAAAGTATATACACTTACTCTTATGTTACCAAAGACAACATAAAGTACCGCGCCCTTACCATCACTAATCCTTGTGCAAAATAAACCCTGAGCTATCTCTCTTTGCTCAAACATAAATCTAAACACCTTGATTCACTTCAGTAAACACCCCCACTTACCGGGATAAAATGTGAGGACACAAGACCTCACTATGTGCCTATCGCACAACCCAATACAACACATATACACACATATATATAGGCTATACGTCCTCTCAGGTGATACCCAGTACCAAATATATCCTGGTGTCGTGAACACCAAAACTTAACACCACTATCCACAATAGTTAAATTCCATCTCTATCAAGCCGATATTTAGAAAATATTATCAACCCTACTCCCATAATTTTCGAAAGTAGTAAATCCTTGCATAATTCAAACCTTCACTCAGTGTACACCTCCACTGTCCCGTGAAGAACACCAAAGAAACTCCGCTACCCCACGGAATTTTTTTCCACATACTATGGCTGCTACAGCCAATGCACCCACTAAATTCGACTCACCTGCGAACTCTAGCGAAAAATAAGTCTTATATTATGACATCCTCTTTGTCACTCAAAAATATACCCCACGCCCATAGGGTAAAAATAATTACCTCCATACTCCAGCTGCAACGGCTAATCCTCGAGTTTCGGAGCATCTTCTCCCTGCCTGAATGCGCCCATGACTTGCTCTAGTGGCTGTACATCCAGGATCTCATCCTGTAGTTGACCCCTGCCTTGCTTAAGATAATCTCTCTTCATATGTCTCGCTTTCCCCACAAACAAAACACCTTCTAATACATTCACCCTGCCACTGGTCCCTTCCATGCCGACCTTTTTGGAATTCCTGACCATCATGCCGATAGCCTCCAGTTCTAAATCATTTGACATGATTTCCCTACCGGAATCCTGCCCCTGATCTCCCCCTGTCTGCTGCTGTGATACCCCACTAGTACTATTCCCTCTTGCTTTATCCGACTGGCTAATTTCCAGTCTCTTCCAGCTTCGTTTCACGTGGAAGCGATATTTCTGACAGTGCCGGAGTGTTGCGCTAATGACATCAGTATAAGCTACTAATGCGGAATTACCAATTAAATGTTGTCTGATTCTACAGACTAACCCATCCATAAACCTTTACTTTCTTTATCTCTTCATCGCTTACCTCATCCGGCACAAAATTTTCCAATAAGTAAATTCTTCCTCGTAATCGGCCATGGAACGGTCCCCCTGAGTCACCTCTTTAAATGTTCTCCTCATTTCGGTCTCACCCGCTGGAGGAAAATACGTGCGGTCGAACCGCACCTAAAACTTTGCAATAGCTAGTGTATCCCTTTCCTCAACTGTGGTGATTGACTCCCACCACTGTAGCGCTGCTCCCACTAAACTGAAAGTGGCTAGCATTTGCTTCCGCACCTCATCGCAATCTCCCATGCATAGGTGACGCTGGATATCTCTCTTCCTTGACACCTGCACAGCATCTG
Organism: Sambucus nigra; assembly: GCA_949130495.1. NCBI lineage: Eukaryota > Viridiplantae > Streptophyta > Magnoliopsida > Dipsacales > Adoxaceae > Sambucus > Sambucus nigra. Next base: position 424,753,410 of record OX422221.1, read on the forward strand.
AACCCCCTCGCAAACCTGGTGGGTGCCCACACTTAATTTTTTTTTCTCGTACTTGCTGCCACCCCGACGGCCCCGGGTGGCCTGAACATCTAGTGCCATTAATACTTGGGACTGATCCCGTGGAAATTACCCTACCATTGCGACTACCGTAGCTTTAACTGCCCGCGCCACCAATTCAGTTACCTGCGTTGCAGAAATTATCCCTGGCAGTTGCTGAGGTAACTCTTGCTCCTGACGAGCCTCTCTAGTCTCATCTCCCCCTGCTGCCCTAGCTGCTCTCTCTCTCCTGGGTGCCATCGGGAATGAGAAGCGAAACGTATGAGTTCACACTCAAATAAGAAATGTGGCAGAAGGACGTAAATGCGCATACGTATAAGAATACAATAATCCTATGATAGGGCTCTATATCAAAGATTGCTAAGCAAAAACGTGAATAGTTGCACAGATCCTAAGGACACTAGAACCTGATGCTCTGATACCATCTGTGACACTCCGCCTAATAAAATACCGGGTGATCAGTCCTATACCAAATTAAAATAGGAATACCAGTTGGTTCATCCTTAGCATCACTGTCGAAAACTTTTTAAAACTTACTAACCACCTAGTATTCCAAAAGCTGGTGTCAAATTTTAACTTTTTAATTAACAAAATAGTACATGCGGAAATAAATATAAACCATTCACACAACTGAATAAAACTCAACTAAAATAATTAATTAAATAATTTGCTGAATAAACCATCGGCCACAAAAATGAATTCCAATACAAGCATCCAACACCTGAATAAGTACATCTGAAAACTGTACTGAGAGGTCTCGGCGGCAAGCCCTAAATAAAACTGAAGCTGATACATGATTCATACTCTAGGAATAAATGGACGATTCGTCTAATCCAAACTCCTGCTAGCATCCACATATGCCGCACCTCCGTGTCGCTGTAATAGAATATCAATCCTGGCGTCCCTGTGGCTGGACACCTAAAAGGTTTTGAAAATAGTTTTATAGCAAGGGTTAGGACCCAAAACATTTTGAAAATATTTAGCAAGTGAATTAACTGCAGTGATTTAAAATGCATGAATACGCTTCATATTTAAGTTAGTGTCGCACTCCCTTGTGGACATTCTCACCCCTCCACTATTGTACACACCTATCGGTTACCTTAACCCCCACCTAGTTGTACTACCCCATCCAACTAGTCCAGGTATAACCTCCCCCTTGCCATACTACTCTAACCCGAGTACAATGTTTCTTGAATTATAAGTTATCTCACAATTAACTTAATTAATTCCTGCTTAAACAGTAGCATATAACCGTGTCACAAGTTATATAAATTAAATACATCACACATTGTATTATTACCCGCATATAATATTGAATACCGTTATATACGTACCTTTACTAAAACATCCACACATATAACATACGCATATCCATCCCTCCGAGTATACCCTCGCCGGATGATTCCCTCTAAAGTGCTATCTCACTAGGTGTGCTCACATAACCTAATTACCCAAGTTGGAATTGCTCATCAACCTGGCCCAAAACATAAACGAAGTGGAGGCGGTCATATTCCTTCCCTGAAAGTGAGATAATCCCCTCACCCATATACCGGACACTATGACCTGGGGATATACTCACCCTATTCCTCAAGCTAGGGGATTCACCCACATCACGCAACCTCCCTTGATAGCACTAGCGTATATAAATTAAGTAAATATCTAATCACTGATTTTTAATAGCGCACACAATATATACACGCATCTATATATATACTATCACTACACCGTATATATAAAGTATAAATTCGGTCTTTACCGTGTACTCAAAAACCCGTTACACTAGCCTGTAATTTCCCGAGTCTCTGGCCCGACTCAACTTGATTAATTTTCTCACTTAATAATTTCCATCTTCCCTAGTCTGTGGTCCGACTCTAAATAGTAATACTCTACACAATAATTTATATGAAATTTTCCCGATTCTATGATTCGACTCTTATTTAATTAATTTACACATTAATTAATTAACACAACTCCGAGTTTGTGGTCCGACCCTCATTTAATTAATTTTCACATTAATTAATTAACACATATCCGAGTGTGTAGTCCGACCCTCATTTAATTAGTTTACACATTAATTAATTAATACAAATCCGAGTCTGTGGTCCGACTCTAATATAATTAATTCACACCTCAATTAATATACTATTTTTCCTGAGTCTATGGTCCGACTCCAATTAAATTAATTAACACACCTATTAATTTAATACCTTCCCGAGTCTATCGCCCGACTCTAATTAAATTAATTAATACACCTATTAATTTAATACCGATCCGAGTATGTGGTACGACTCTCATTTAATTAATTTACACACTAATTAATTAATACCCTTCCCGAGTCTACAATCTGACTCTAAATTAATTAATCACAACATCAATTAATTTAATACTTTTCCGAGTCTACCTTCCGAGTCTACCTTCATTAATTAACACATCCTTTAATTTAATAACTTGGTGTCACTCAACCATTATCCCCGAACTCGCTCACTTGGCCCATAACTTAATATTTCCCGAGTCTATGTTCCTATCACAATGAAATACACAATAGGTATTCACAACCCATGTAATCCTATACAACAGTAGGTATTTACACAACCCAATTATTCATACTTGTACGTAATATATTTCTCTCTAATATTCACCGTACATGTTTTCTTTACGAATTTATTTCACTTTCGTATTAATTCAAGTATTCACACAACTCTAAGGGTCCTATTTACCCCTTGTTATATCAATTCAGTAGTTACCCTTGTTAACCCACTGACCTAACGAATTTAAGCTCGCTCACGCTTTTCCGTAATTATATTCTCATCATCCCGAATTAGAGTACGTCACAATCAAGCCTATGAATCTACACTTTAATTCTCTCACCAAATTAAAGTTCAACACTCAATCATAGACCCACTTCCATGTCATTATTCCATCAAGGTCCCAAACAATTCCCCGATAAAATTTTAGACATTTGAGGCTTAAAAAGAAAAAATCCCAAATTTTCTGGCAAATTAAACACCCTCTAGTAAAATTTCGATTTCTCCGTCTACAGAACTCCGATTGACCTGATTCCAAGTTCATTGGATAGCTAAGAGAAATACATTTCCACTAATGTATGGTTCACACTCTAATTCAAAAAATTCAAATTGCACATGTTTAAAGTCACGTCAAAATTCTGGCAGATTACTATGTTGATAGATCAAACACCCTGTAGTAAAATATCGATTACTCCCTCTACAGAACTCCAATTGACCCGATTCTAAGTTCATTGGATAGATAAGAGAAATACCTTTCGAGGCATGTATGGTTCACACTTTAATTCGAAGTACAACTCAAATGGCATACATTTAAAGTTGTGTCAAAAATTCTAGCAAATTGACCTCTTGTGTTCATCAAATAAACCCTAAGTCATTCAAGATTCATGTTCTTCATCCAAGAACTCATAAAGATTTCATGTTAATCATCAAATATATTCAAATTTCATTTTATCTTTACTTAGGGATATATAATACACCTATTTCTTACTTTGAATCTCAGCCAAGTATTCCATTAAGAAAACCCCATTTTGTACCCATTTATTCCCCAAAACGAATTTTAGTTTACACATCACTAAAATATGAATTGGATATCACCATTTACACATTACAGCAAGTTAACCACTTGTCTGGAATTATTCGTAGTGTCTGATCCGTTGGTGTAGTCTTTTAATTTGGCTCCAAGATCCCCAAATTGGCTCTTGATTTGCTTTCCCCCAAATTCCCTCTCAAATCCTAGGTTGAGAGTTATGTTGACTGCCATTCCCTATTCTCTCAATTAGGTTTAAAAATCTTAATCCCGTTTTTGGCTATTTGGGCCTAATTAAAATGGCCCAACTCACCCCGTGTGGGCCTGGCTATGCCCAAAAATATCCCGAGACCCAATTACTACCCCCGGGTACTCTTTTCTGACTATCTCGACCCATCCGGACGCAACCGCGCACTCAGAATTGCCATCCAAAATACTTTTCGACATTTCCAAATTTCGACCTCAAAATGCGACACACGAGATTTTGAACCATTAAACTTAAAAGTCGCCAATTATAAATAATTCGGCTCACTCAAATAAATTCTCCAACTCATGAATTTAAGTCTCTCCAATTTCAATATTTTTATAACTCCCAAAAATAATTGAATATTTAATCCTCAAAATTACGGGGTGTTACAAAAGGTATGAAATAGTTTTTATTTTTTTTAAATGATTAAGTGGTTAACAACAGTTTTTTCTTTTGAATGGTTAAGAGGTAAAATCACCTATGAATTTGAATATGTCTTGATACGTTCATTCAGACGTTAAAACACACAATTTTTAAATTCAGATTTCAGACTTTAAATTCAAATGAAACAACAAATTCAATCATAATAAAATTTAACGAACATGGAATGAATGAGATTGCAAATAATGCAACGATAGCATCAAAAAATTCAACAACTGATATTATAAAAGGTTGTATTTTTTATCGTCATGATCCCACCCAGACTATGACGTGTTGAAGTTTATTGAAGATATTGCGGGAAAGCTTCAAGGAATTATTTATGTCGAAGGTTTAATGGGTGCAAGTTTATTCGTCTTCAAACCAAAGCGTATTCCGAAATCACTCAGGTATGAATGGGTAATTTTAATAGGACTCGGAATTAATTTTAAAAAGTTTAAGGGTGTTATTTTATTTTTAAAATATTTTTTAAAGTGTTTGAAATGGTTTACACTTCGTTTTATTCTGATAAAGACGGATTAGAGCAGTGTTTAATTAGGACTCTAATTCGAGCCATCGTTCAAACGACCTGACTAATCGTTCGAGTGAGATGCACATCTCATTTGATCCGTAACCCATTCTGATTTTTGTAAATTATTAAGTTCATTCTATGACCATAGGCTCTAGAATTAGTCCTCTCATTTTAGCTAATCACTAGTCCTCATCCTAAGTCTACTGGAATTTATTAAGTCTTCCTCTATAGTTTTGAACAATGACCAAGGTCCCCCTAATTAGTTTTATATGGAGGTACTACATAACTAACCAAACTTATCAAGATTGGTTAGCCGAATCGATTTAGTATAGGATCCGAATCGGTTCGCCCTCGTGAATTGATTCAGTCATTGAGCCGAATCAATTCCCGCCTGACAGTTCATCTTCTACGATGCTATTACGAGTTTTCACCATTTATACCAAATCGAAACTCCCATATAAATGAACCCATCATCAAATAGATGTATATGGACAATTTCTCACGTAAATATAACATCAAATCTTTAAAAATTCAAGAAGACTCAGATTAAATCTCCCATCTCCAATACAAATTGTAATATTTTATAAACACATAATATTTTATTTTGATTAAATTTCTGCACACCTGTAATTTAAAAATAGTCCAATTTACTAATTTTAAATATTTAGAAATACAAGGTGTTACATGCTTCCCCCCATACAAAGGAATTTGTCCTCGAAATTTGGACGTACCTATGGTAAATCCTTGGCACAGGAGATTGCCGGACGGAAACGTATCATTTGTCCACACGATAAGTCAGAATTGTGCACATAGTGGACTATTGGAAACTATAGGAGATTTACTTCGATATTCCAAATATCTTCTCTAGTTTCAAAAGGTTAACTTTGGTCAACTAGGACCTGAAAGCGCCCGATGACCTCTCGAAGTAAAACGGGTCGTTCATCCATATCGTAAGTCAAAACCGCGTAAGGGCTAGACCATTGGAAAGGGTATTCAGTTGCCTTTAGAGTTTCATTTATTCTCATTCGAGATGAAGAGATGACTTTTGTCAAACAGAGCCCCGGAGTTCCCAGTGACCTCTGGATCAATTTTCACGATGAAACCAATCGTTTGTTTGAATAATTATGCCATTTTGTTCATGTGAAGACCGTTGAAAAGGGTATTCGGTTCCCTTCAAAGATTTAAAGATATTTTTCTCTGACGATGAAGTTGCTTGGGGTCAAATCGGGGCCCGAGAGCACCCAGTGGCCTCTAGATTAATTTTTAGTATTAAAATGATTTGTTTGTCCAAATTATTATGTCGATTCATGCACGGGGCAGACCATTGGAAAGGGTATTTAGATGCCCTCTAATATTCAAAGACATTTTTCTCTGACAATAGAGTTAACTGAAGTCAAACGGGGTCCGGGAGTGCCCGATCGCCTCTATATTGCTACTCGGAGTATGACCTAGGGTTTGTGGTGAAATGGGGGAGTTCTAGGGACCTGAGGAGAGACTTAGAAGGATCCTAAAATATGGTGTCTACAGAGCCCCTCGATAGGTGAGCTGAAACTAGTGAAAGTCGTCGAATAGACACCAGATGATGTTTTGAAAAGAGGTCGCAAATGTGGACCTAGGGGATGCGGATGATCGATTCATAGTGTTGAGGTCGATTCTTAGGAAATAAAGGGAATGTTGGGGATGGGAAATTATGCGGGTCAAGCTAAATTATGACCTAAAGGAGTTGACAAACGAAGGAAAAGGTTAATTATGACATAAAAAAAGGTGACGATCGAGGGCTGAGGTCAATTCTGACCTAAAAGAGGTGACGACTGAGGGACGAGGTAAATTCTGGCCTATAAGAGGTGATGATCGGAATCGAGGTCAATTCTGACCTGAAAGAGGTGACCACCTGAGGCCGAGGTCAATATTGAACTGAAAAAGGTGATGACCAAGGACCGAGGTCAATTCTGACCTAAAAGAGGTGATGACTCGAGGCCGAGGTTAATTATGATCTAAAGAGGTGACGATCGAGGGCCGAGGTCAATTTTAACTTAAAAAAGGTGACGATCGAGGGCCAAGGACAATTCTGACCTCAAAGAGGTGACAATCGGGGGCCAAGGTCAATTTTGACAAAAAAGAGGTAACGATCGAGGCACGGAATAAATTTTAACCTATTAGAAGTGACGACCAAGGGGCGAGGTCAATTCTAACCTAAAAGAGGTGACGACCAAGGGTCGAGGTCAATTATAACTTAAAAAAGTTGACAACCAGGGGCTAAGGTCAATTTTAACCTGAAAAGGTAACGACTGAGAACCGAGGTCAATTATGATCTTAAAGAGGTGACGACCTGGGGCTGTGGTCAATTCTGACCTAAAAGAGGTGACAAAAGAGGGACAAGGTCAATTCTGACCTAAAATAGGTGATGATCGAGGGCCGATTTCAAATATTACCTAAAATAGGTGATGACTATGGGCCAAGGTCAATTATGACCTAAAACAAGTGACAATCGAGGGTTAATGTTCGAGGCGTGACGCCAATTCTGACTTTAAAAAGGTGATGATTGAGGGTTGAGGTTAATTCTTACTTGAAAGAGGTGATGACCCGGGGCCGAGGTCGACTTTGACCTAAAAAAAAGGTGACGATCGAGGCAAATTTTAATCGCAAAGCGGTGATAACCCAGGGCCAAAGTCAATTTCGATAATAAAAAATTGAAGATCGAGGGCCGAGGTCAATTCTAACCTAAATGAGGTGACGACCAAGGGCCTAGGTCAATTCTAAACTAAAAGAGGTGACGATCGAGGACCAAGATCAATTTTGACCTAGAAGAGGTGACGATCAGGGGCCGAGGTCAATTTTGACCTAAAAGAGGTGACGATCGAGGGCCGAGGGCCGAGGCCAATTCTTACCTAATGAAAGACTTAGAGGGTCCTAGAATGTGGTGTATACAGAGCCCCTCGGCCAGTGAGATTAAAATAAGTGAAATTCGTCGAACAGACACCACATGATGTTTTGAAAAGAGGTTGATTCTACGGACCTTGAAGACGAGGATGACCAATTCAGAGGGTCAGGGCCGATTCTTAGGAGCTAAAGGGAACACTAGGGATGGACAAATATATGAGTCGAGGTTAATTACTACCTAGAGGAGGTGACGACCGAGGGTCGAGGTCAATTATGCCCAAAAAGAGGAGAGGATCGAGGGTCGAGGTCAATTCTGACCTAAAAGAGGTGGCGACTGAGGGGCAAGGTCAATTCTAACCTAAAAGAGGTGACGAATGAGGGTCGAGGTCAATTCTGACATGAAAGAGGTGACGATATAGGGGCGAGGTCAATTCTAACCTAAAAAAGGTGATAATCAAGGACTGAGGTAAATTCTAACCTGAAATAGGTGATGACCCGAGGCCGAAGTCAATTTTGACCTGCAAGATGTGACGAGTGAGGGTCGAGGACAATTCTGACCTAAAAGATGTGACGATCGAGGTCTGAAGTCAATTATGATCCTAAAGAGGTGACGATCGAGGGTCGAGATTAATTCTGACCTGAAAGAGGTGACGACCCAGGGCCGAGGTTAATTCTGACTTGAAAAAGGTGATGACCGAGGACCGATGTCAATTCAGACCTAAAAAAAGTTGATAACCCGATGCCAAGGTGAATTCTGACCCGAAAGAGGTGACGATCGAGGGTCGAGGTCAATTATGACCTAGAAGAGGTGAGGATTGAGGGTCGAGGTCAATTCTGACCTAAAAGAGGTAAAGACCGGGGGTCGAGGTCAATTTTGACCTAAAAGAGGTGACAACCAGGGGGTGAGGTCAATTATGACCTAAAAAGGTAAGAACCAAGGGTTGAGGTAAATTCTGACCAAGAAGAGGTGACGACTGGGGGCCGAGGTTAATTTTAACCTGAAAGAGGTGATGATCGAGCGAAAAAGTCAATTCTATCCTAAAAGAGGTGACGATCGAGGATTAAGGTCAATTCAGACCTAAAATAGGTGATGATCGGGGGCTGAGGTCAATTCTAACCTAAAAGAGGTGACGACCGAGGGCTGAGGTCAATTGTGACCTAAAAGAGGTGACGATCAGGGGACAAGGTCAATTCTAACCTAGAATAGGTGACGATCAAGGGTTGAGAGCAATTTTGACCTAAAAGAGGTGATGACCGAGGGTCGAGGTCAATTCTAACCTGAAAGAAGTGTCGACCCAAGGCTGAGCTCAATTCTGACCAGAAAAGGTAACCACCAAGGGTCGAGGTCGATTATGACCTAAAAGAGGTGACAACCGAAGGTCGAGGTCAATTCTGACCTAAAAGAGGTGATGGCCGGGGGCCGAGATCAATTCTGATATAAAAGAGGTGATGACTAGAGGCCGAGGCCAATTCTGACCTAAAAGAGGTGATGACCGAGGGCCGAGGTCAATTCTGACTTAGAAGAGTGACGATCGGGGGCTGAGGTCAATTTTGATCTAGAAGAGGTGAAAACTGAGGGTCGAGGTTAATTCTAACCTAAATGAGGTGATTATCGGGGGTCGTGGTCAATTCTGGCCTAAAAGAGGTGACGGCCAAGAGATGAGGTCAATTTTGACCTAAAAGAGGTGACGACTAAGGTTCAAGGTCAATTCTAACCTAAAAGAGGTGACGACCGATGGTCGAGGTCAATTATTACCTAAATTGGTGATGACCGACGATCGAGGTCAATTTTGACCTAAAAGAGGTGACGATCGAGGGCCGAGGTCAATTCTCACCTAGAAAAGTTGACAACCAAGGACCGAGGTCAATTTCAACCTAAAAGAGGTGATGACTGAGGGCTGAGGTCAACTCTGACCTAAAAGAGGTTGACCAATACTATGTATTGAAGCCAATTCTGAGGCCTTAAGTTGGGATGACCAATTCTTAGGGTTGAAGCCAATACTAAGGGCTTGAGTAGATATTCTACTGGGGATATTAATCTTGTGGTTTCGCGTTTGATTTTGAGATTTAGGTCCCACTGGGGAAGAGGAAATAATCTGAGGGTTAGATGTTTCTTAGTTGGGGAATTTTCACTTTTTGCAGTGTCCTTTGTAGACATTGCTAAGGATATGTGCAAATGATTTCGAGAATTCAACTGGGAAGGAAAGAGTTCCACTGGGGAAAGGACTTTGGTAAATAATTATTTTAAAAAGGTTCTAAAATTCATTTGGTAATTTTAAGAATTTTTCAGGAATTTTCTAGCATTTTTGGGGTATTTTTGTATGAAATTTTTTAAAGGGTACCGATCGACAGGGTTTGAGGGGAGCCAAACGGTAGTAGTACGGTCTTTTGGGGTACCACGAGTAGGTGGAGGGACAGTTCTGATCGGGTGGCTAATGGAAGGTCGGTGTGTATATTGCACCGTCCTGGTGCGATGGATCCGGAGGAGCTGGGGTTGACCAAGGACGTTCTTCAACCAACGGTATACTTCTCATCTCTCTGTCTTTTCAATTTCCTTATTCCTTTCATTGCCTCACACTGACTGATTTGCTCTAACCTGTTTTCCTTGTAGCATATCCAGGTATTAACCACCTGGCTGAAGGACATCCGGGATTGGATAGCTTTAGTGATCGCCCACATTCGGGATGTGATTTCGATTCCTTCTTATCTGGTGTCGTCTATCTCATCTGAGGAAGGGTCTGGCTCGAGGAGTGGAGGTACATCATCTCGTCATTGGGGTAAGAGAGCGAGACACGAGGAAGGAGGCTCCTAGAGAGAGAGATGAGAGAGAGAAAGAGAAACAGGAAGAGAGAGAGAGAGAGAGAGAGAGAGAGAGAGAATATAGGTGAAAGAGAGAGCAAGAAAGAAAAAATTGGGTTTGGGCTGAGTCCCATTGTATTTTCTTTCTTTCTGTAAAATCAATGTGACACGACGATATCTATGGAAATAAAATGAAGCTTTTGTTAATTCTTATTTTTAGTGACATAATGCACATTCTCTTTTTACTTTGTTGTTGAGACCATAAAATAATTAAAAATGATCTAAGAAAGAATTTATTTCAAAAACAAGACAAGTAAAAATTAAAGGAGAATAAAATTAGGAATTCTTTAACAATATAAATTATTTTTATTGAGTTTTTCAATTTTAACAAAAAGGGAAGAAGGGAATTTTCCAAAAATAAGGGGTTGTCGATCAACATGTCCCTTGTCTTGCCTATCGGCATGTCAGTCTAGTCTAATCAATCCATGCCTTTGATTGCACTTTCTTCAGTTGCTTAGTACTTAGTGGGGTAAGTTTTCCTTCGATTTTAACAGGGTCTTTGTCCTAGGTTGAGGTTTTTCAAGTATAAATAGGGGGTATGGATAGAGTTTTTTCTTCACACCTCCAAATTCCTTATCTTTTTCATTATTCTTACTCATTGTATCATCATTTTGCAATATGGCTCTCCCTGACAGTGTTAAATATACTAATTACCTCAAAACCGTGGAGGCGATGTGCTCCTATAATGTTGACTATGATGCTTTTAACACGTGTTGAGTCTCTTTATGGCGCAACCGACCCATAAAGTGGAATATGTTGATGGAATCAGTAGAGTTCTAGTATCCTAAAGACCATGTCTTTCGCTTCGGGTTAGATGAGGTTTGTCCTAACTATGAGGAGTTCTCCACCATATTGGTGGTAAATCCCAGTGTTGCTCTGCCTGAATTTTCTCGGTCCCCTTAGGAGCTGTCAGAGGGACTTCCTCTTATTTCGCCTTCATCAGTCAGGTCGCTGGTTATGGGAGGAATGATTTCTCTTCATGTTATGCTACATTTTGTGCATTTACAGGATGTTAATGATGTTGGTTATGATGGAGCCATAATTCTGGGCTTGATTTCAAAACTGTTGTTGGTGACTAGGGAATTACTGGTGGACTCACAACTTACAGCTATTACTTCTTAGATATCGTACCGTCGCAATCTTGTGGCGGTGATAATAGTGAAGACTTTGAATGGCCTGAAAGCCTAGCGAGAAGGTCATTCCGACTTCTTAAGGGGTAGCCCCGTAATGCTATTCATGTAGCCGTTGGAGAGATTCTGTATGGTGATCTCACCTGATTATCCTTTATCGGCTATGCCAAACTTCTTTTCACGCTTATTTATCAGCCTAGGTCTGGACATTGAGAGCTAGGAGAATTTATTTGTGAATCACGGGGCCCGAGGCTTGCATTGGTCAGTGCCTTGGTGGGGGAGCTACTTCCCATTTTGGAAATGGGATAATACCATTATGTTCGGTTGGTTGGTCTCAGACAGACCTCTTTTTACTTTCCCTGGCGGCTCCTATACCAATTTGGTTGATAACAAATTGTGTTTCCTCGGACACTATACTTATTTCTGATGGAGGACTTGACAGAGTGTTTGCGCGTGCGATTGGGCTCTCTGTGGGAGAATCGCTGATTGTCTACCCGTCCATCCCAATATTTTGGTAGAGTCTGGAATTTTTAGGGGACTACATTAAATGGTCGTGGAGGAGAGTAGTTGCAAAAATGCTGGCTGTGAAGATCGGACAAAGGTGGTTGACCATAGCTGACACTATGGAGGCAGGTGTTTGGTTTTTCCCAGACTAGTCTAGGCTTATGATTCTATGAAGTTTTAGTGGCACTCTCTTCAGGTAGGGGAAGATTGGGAACCCTAAGATGTGGATAATGATGGGGTCGTATCTTCTAGAAAACGCGGGTAGAATTTGTGAAGCTTTTGTATGGTGTTTGGGTATGCGTAGGTTATGTAGGTTATAAGCGAATAATTTGAAAAGGTTATTTTAGGCGTAGTGTGGCTTGTTTTTATTTGGTTTTAGGAAAGTTGGAGTAGGCTAGCAGGGGAAGGTGTTTGACTCACTATGATGATGTAATTGTATCAAAATTTCTTAATAATGGAATAAAAAAGTTTTTGATCATCTAGTTGTTCCTCTTAATGAATTTTGAATTTTGAATTATCTATACCAATTGCTAAGGCATGCATAATCCTTTTGTTCATGAACTGCCATTCTCGAGGATAAGAAAAGAATAGTATTTTGGGAAAAAGAAGGGAGTCGTTCTCATGTAAAGTGTACGAGCTGCCTATGTACCTATGGAGGTTTTGTGATTTTTTTTAGTTTTATTTTTAAAGATGAGAGGTTTTTTAGAGTATTATGCCCCACGTAGTTTTGAGTAGACGGAAATGAAGAATTTTTTTAGAATAAGAGTGATTTGAGAAGAGTCTTAGCGCGTCGAGATTTCAGACTAGAGGTAAAATTTCTTGAGATGGTCCAGGTTGACTGGACGGGCCATCTCTTCACCATCAAGATCCATGAGCTTAGCGGCGCAGCCTGACAAGATCTTTTTCATAATAAAGGGTCCATTCCAATTGGACTTGAATTTCACTCTGGTGTCCCAGATGGGATCTAAAATTTCTTTAAGGTCTAAGTCCCTTTATTGGACACAACAATCCTTGACTCTCTTGTTGAGTTACCGCACTATCCGAAGATGGTACCCTTGTATGTGATATAGAGATTTCATCCTCCTTTCATCGAAGAGTGACAACTCGTTAAGATGGCTCTGATGCCAGTCTTCCTCGTTGACTTTGCTTTTAATCATGACGGGGAGTGAAGGGATTTTTAGCTCCACAGGTAGAACTGCTTCCATGCCCTAAACTAAAGATTAAGGGATAGCTCCAGTAGAGGTTTGAGATTAAGTGCGGTATCTCTAGTTTGATTAAGGGATCCAGTCGGCCCAATCTCGATAACTTTCAGTCATCTTGTTGGTGATGGATTTGAGAATCTTATTGGTGTCTTCAACTGCACCTACGATTTGAGGTCGACAGGGGAATATTTGTGTCTTTGGATCCAATACTCATCGATAACTTTTGTAACTTCTATTTTAAAATGCAACCCATTTTCAGACACCAGCTCATGCAGGACCCCATATCGGCAGATGATATTTTTCCTGATGAACTTGGCCACCTTCTTGTCATTCAAAACTGCGTATGACCCGTCTTCGACCCATTTGGTTAAGTAGTCAATGGAAACTAGGATGAACTCTTACCCGTTGGAAGCTTTGGGTGTAACCTTCCCTATGCTATCAATTCCCCATGTGGAGAACGACGAGAGAGGTTATGTTGTATAAGTTCCGCGGAGGTAAGTGTTGGAGGTTGGAAAAATTCTAGCATTTGAGATATCTCCGAACATAGGCAGTGCAATATGCTAGTTCAGTAGTAATCCTATCGGATGATTTTCTTGGCAAGCATATGGCCATTCATATGGGGTCCGCACTCCTCACTGTGGATTTTTTTGCATCATCTCTTCAATGTCAGCCCCTACGATGCGATGTAAATGGGTCCTATTGAAGTTCTTCTTTAATAGTGATTTGTCACAGATGATATACTGGGTAGCTAGTCTACAGAGGGTTTCTCGATCTTTCTTGTCAAAACTTTGAGGATACCTACCACGCTTAAGGAGGCACCAAATATCATAGTACCAGCAAACGGTTACATCAGGATCTTCTTTTATGATGAGCTCAATATGTTAGTAGTGGGTTAGTTTATCTTTCTTTTGGATAAGGAAGGGGCAATGTTATTCATTCGGGCATGCCAATCATGGAGGCTACAGTAGTAAGGGCATCGGCTACGTTATTCTTCACTTGGGGTAGGTAGTGGAAGGTGATTTCTTGGAATTAGGAGGCTTACTCTTCTAGGTGGGCATGGAAGGGTAAGATTTTTTCATCCTTGACTTTCCATCTTCTGAGTTCTTGATCAATGATGAGGGCTAAGTACCCATAGATATATAGGTATCGAATTACTTTCTTGACAACAACTTTGAGGCCTACTATGCATTCCTCGTATTCAATTATATTATTAGTGCAGGGAAAGTCCAGCTTAATGGCAATGGGAGTGCGAGAGTCATCAGGGGAAATTATGAGTATCCCAATGCCACACCCTTTCTTGTTAGTGGAACCGTTAACGAACATTTTCCATCAGCGGTCTTCTTGGGAGGTATAAAGGATATTCTTATTCGGGAATTCAGAAATACAAACATCGAATTCTTTTATAGGGTAGTCAGTGAGGTAGTCAAAGATGGCTTGTCCTTTTTATGGCTTTCTGCATGACATACACGATATCAAACTCGACTAAAAGCATCAACAATCGAGCCATTCGGTTGGACATGGCACGTTTTTTGAGCAGGTACTTAATGGGATCCATTTGGGACACAAGTTTGATGGGAAATTCGAGCATGTACTGTTATAGTTGTTGGGCGACCTCGATAAGGGAGACACATGCTTTTTCTAAGGCTGTGTAGTTAAATTCGTACCTGACCAACTTACCAATGGCATAGTAGAGATTCTTCAAGGTGTTAGGCAAGCCAATCCCAGCTGCGGTATCTATCAAGGTTGGGTAGAGCAGTAAGGGAAGACCAGGATGTGATGACATGAGTACTGGAGGTCGGGTTAGGAATTTCTTTATTCAGTCAAATGTTTATTTGCAAGCTTCATTCCAAACCTTGGTGGAATACTTTAGGAGGAGTTTGAAGATGGGTTCACATATAAAGTCCAAAAGCTAATGAACCTACTGGAGTTCCATCTCCGTTCGAGGTGGTGGCATCTTAAGATGGAACGATGTGTACTGCAATTTTCAGAGGAATACCTGGAGTTCCATCTCCGTTCGAGGTGGTGGCATCTTAAGTATTGCCTTTATCTTGGCAATATCTGCTTCTATCCGTTTTTTACTAACCATGAATCCTAAGATCTTTCCTTTGGTGATGCCGAAGACATAATTTGGTGGGTTAAGTCGCATTTGATATCGTTGTAATCGCTTGAAGAATTTTTGGAGAGTGGGAAGATGACCTTCCCTAGTCTTAGACTTAATAATTATATCCATAACATACACTTCGACTTCCTTGTGTATATGATCATGCAAGATTATTGTGGTAGCCCTCTGGTAGGTAGCCTCGGTATTTTTTAGACCAATCGACATGACAGTGTAGCAAAAGGTTCGCTAAGGGGTGATGAATGCGATTTTCTCTTGATGATCCGGGTGCAAATTGATCTGGTTATATCTGGAAAACCCATCAATGAATGACTTGAGAGCATGACTAGAAGTGTTGTCTACAATCATGTCAATATTGGATAGCGGGTATTCATGCTTCGAAAAGGCCTTGTTCAAGTCTGGTCGTCACACACATATGAACCTTTCCTCTAAATTTAGGCAAGAGTACGATATTAGCTAGACATGTGGGATATTCGATCACACTAATGAAACTTACGTTCATCTATTTGATGACTTCTTCCTTAACCTTGAGAGACCATTCGGTGCAGAGGTTTAGCACTTACTGTTTGACTGGTTTATAGTCTGGGAGAGTTGGAATTTGTGTTGATCTATCTTGGATCAATATCAGGAATATTTTCATAGGACTATGCAAAGGCATCCACAAATTCCTTCACTTATTCCTCAAGTTGCGCATGCTCATGCTCGTAAAGGGTGGCCCCTATCCTAATATAGCATAGTTGGCTACTAGAATCGATATTTATAAAAATAGTTTCATCTTCAATAACTTGAATGTGGTTATCTTTTTTGTTATTAACTTTATTACGATCAATTAAGAATTGTTCAAGACAATTAACGTAAGGCACAATTAACGTAAGGCACAACAAGTGAGGCACAACAAGACAATCATCATCATCAAGAGTTTGATTAGAATCAAGACAATTAACGTAAGGCACAACAAGATACTCAAAATATTCATTTATTTCATTGATAGGAAAAATAGAACTGGGAACATCATCAAATGAGGTTTCAATTACATCAATGTAAGGAGGAACAATAGAAGAAGGGGAATGGGATAAACATCAGGGTTGGGTTAAAATTTAGAAGGTGGAACTCGTGTAGCATGCTACTTGAGGAAAGGTGTATTAGCAGCTTTAATCAGGAGAGACGGATCGAATGATGTAGCCACTAAGTGGATCATGTAGAGTTTCAGCTCCAGTGTCTGCAAATTGAATGAATCTTCGGAGTTACTTCCCTTGAATTCTCCCATATCGGCTATGGATTTCTCAATGAGTGGTTTCACATGATTCCGGGAGTTTTTGACCCATGACTAGCTATCTTGGAAAAAGATATCCATTCCTAGTTTTATATTCTTATCCATATAATCATACCATGGTTTAGGAAAGTCGTAGAAGGGGAAATATTCATCCTCTCTGATGAATCTTTTATTCAGGAATCTCTTAAGACAGTTTTGGTGCTTTCTAGCCTTCTCTTCAGCTGAGATAAACGGATCATTCTGAGTTCTTCTATTGATGTTTGATAGACCAAACCATAAGGAAAAAAATCATTCTTCAACACAATGGGTTCAGGTATCCTCTACTGCCGTCGTCCCAACCCCAGCCTGGGCATGAAGTGCATGTTTTTAACATGTGGATCACATTGACATTGCCATGAGGGTTATACTAAGGACAAACCCTATGTTTAAAATCTTCCCTTGGTTAGAGTATAAGTGTTTCAACTCGAAATCCTAACAGAATCAAATCATTTGCTCTGTGTTGTATCTCAAGTACTGGATTACTAGTGCTTGTGTTCTCAGCATTGTCATCATCGCCCAGATGGTGATGACCTTCCCATTAGCGAAGAACATCAATTTCTGATGGAAGGAAGAAGACACACCCTTGATACCATGGAGCAACGATCATTCGAGCAACAGATTTATACAAGTTGGTACGTCGATGACTTATAATTCAATAATCGAATTTATATGGCCAACCCCTATTTCAAGTTTTATGAATCCCATCACTTCTTGATAGGTATTATCGTAGGCGTGTACAGCGAAAGAGGTTGGAGTGAGTTATCCCACTTTCAGTCCCAAATAATTAAGGGTTCTTAATGGGAAGAAATTAAGAGTTGATCCATTATCGATAAGCGAGAGCGGGACAGTCTTTCCCATGACTTCGATAGAGATATTGAGAGCATAATTTTGGTTTAGACCAATCTTAGATATTTCTTCTTCTAAGAAAGAGATCATTCTAGTAGAGGTCCGTGATCTGACCAGATTCACTACTTCTTTTGGTGTGGTTGAAGGAGGAAATGTGGGTCCTGTGAGTAGCTTGATCAAGGCATTCTGATGTATCTAGGAAGACATAAAGAGTCCCCACATAGTTATTTTAGCTTGGGACTTTTTCAACTGATCGAGGATCTTTCTCTCTCCAGGGTCATTTCGGGCATAGGAAGATTCTCAACACCTTTTCCTTGGTTGCTCATTGATGGTGGAAGGTTTGGGACTTGGTAATGTCTCCTTGACCTCTTTATGTGGTTCACAAAAGAGGGTAAAAATATAAATCTCATATCATCATCGATCTTGGGTTATTCATCCACCTAGTTTATTTCTCCTAGTAGCTCCTCAAATGATATCATCCCTCATATTCTAATTATTAGGATAATTATTTTTAGACCATGCTCTTTATCTAAATCATCAATTTCACCCCCCCCCCCATCCGGTGGCAATGACATCATCTTTTCATAAAAATTAAATAGATTCCACAACCTTAATGTCTTCTTCATATAAGTCCTCCCATTCGGTGGGGAGATGTAGAAGTGAAGGGGACCAGGCGCCCTTATATTTTTAAAGTGTCAACTAGCTCGGACATAATGTAAATATCACTAGTCTATCAAAATAAGTCTGCCATGATCTAGACCACATCATCCAAGCTAATTTCATGAGTTGGTACCACCTAATTATCTGACTCTCGATCCCATTTTGAGCTTCTAACAATAGTGCACAAAATTTTTAACAGTTAATGGTCATCTAGGAGGGCAATTTCATCCCAAACTCTAGGAGTTGATTCAATACTTATGATAATTCCATATCTTTCCCTCCAAAATGGGTGCGGACATCAATGCATGCTCTAGTAAGGAGTGACATAGCCTGATCAACGAAACTGGTAGGATGTAAGAGAAAATATGGTCACACTTGGAGTGGTTTAGGAGAGTATATAGGTATGATGGGTGATTTAATTGGTACCATCTAGGTCGTTGGATCAAATCTGGGTATTCTTTTAGGGAGATGGCATTTATATGATTTGGGAGTGGATTGTATGTAGTGTTTGGTTTAGGATTGGCTGGTGGGGTAATGACACCCTGGTCAATCAGGCCTTAGATAATATTTCATTGGTGGAAACACTATTTGGTCATATGGTCGGCAGTTTAGTGGAAGTCACTATGGGCATCTGGTTTGAAATATTTGGGAAGTGGGTTTGGTAATGGATGAGGGTCCAATGGCTTGATGA
Source organism: Sambucus nigra (assembly GCA_949130495.1). NCBI lineage: Eukaryota > Viridiplantae > Streptophyta > Magnoliopsida > Dipsacales > Adoxaceae > Sambucus > Sambucus nigra. The sequence goes on from OX422221.1 coordinate 424,772,418, forward strand.
GATTTTTACTTAAAAGATATTGGTAAACTTTGGAGAGGGTAGCATGAAGCTCAGTGTATTATTTTTGGACTCGGTTAGGGCGGCTTTCTGGTGCTTATAAAGTGGCAGTCTGAGAGATGTTATTGATGGTTGAAACTGAGGTATTGGAGGGCTTCTCATACTTTCAGGGAGTGAACTGTACAGAGACTTTTTTTGGTTCCACTTATGTCTTGGCAAGACCTTCTTCGATCTCCACTCTTACTTCTCGAAGGGCTCAAAAATGAGGGTAATATCGTCCTTCCATCATCGCTCGGACATAGGGTAAGAAATAATTTTTCAAAATACTAACTTACTCCCCTTAGGATGGTCGGTTGGTCATGGTGGATGCTTTCTCTCTCCATGTTGATAGGAAATTACTGAATAATTCCCCAGGGTTCTAATTAAGCAACTCTAAATCACAGCGGGTAACCTCTAACTCTTCATTATACTTGTACTGTGATATGAACTCGTTGGCAAAATCCTCCCAACTGCATATCCTTGACTCCTTGAGGGATAAGAACTAGCGAAGGGCACTGTACTTCCAAATTTGTTGAAACATTTGGGCCATTATTTATTTGGAGGCACCTAGTTGAATCATAGCTCGGTACTAGCTTTAGAAATGAAGAATTAGGGGTCCACTACCTCCGAACTTCTCGATGTTGGGCATTTTGAACTTTTTCGACAACCAGGCTTTAGGATAGGGAGACAAGTGGGTGTAGTCCATGTGATTTCCATAGATTCTAACTGGTCAACATCTTAATATCCTTTTTCACCTTGTTCAATTCTTCCTCCTTCAGATCAATGGTCAAGAGTAAGTTAGCCCCTGATTGGGTAAGATTCGGCATATAAAGCTGGGCTGGCGGAATCCTATTAGCAGGAGGAGCACATGGAGCATGGTGATATTACTTAAGAAACCAAATAGGTTCGGGTGCATGTGGACCCATATGGTGAGGGAAGATGACATCGGGCACTTTGGGAATAGGGACCCGGTTTCTTTGCATCTCGCGAACCTCAATTTGAAGGTTGCCAATCTTAGTAGTGAGTTCAACTAGTACCTTCATCGAATCCAGATGCACATTCGGTACTTGGTATGTGTTTTCCATGGGAAGTGGATGAAATACAATTCCTGACTCGGAAGAGGCGACGGAACTGACGGAGCTTCGAGGCGGTTCGACTGAAGACTGAAGCCAACAGGGTACCAGGACACGGATCGAGTATGCACTCAACCTGAGAAGGAGAAAATTTTGAATTTATTTTTGAAAGAGAGGGAAAACTTTTTTTTTAAAGGAAGGAAAATGTTTTTGACATTTTTTTGGGAAAAGAGGGGAACAAAAAGTTTTTGGGTAAAAGGGAGGAAAAATATTTTTGGGTATAAGGAAGATGTTTTAGGTATTTTTGATAAAAGAAGTAAAAATGTTTTCGAAACCTTTTGGAAAAGAAAGAAGGAAAAAATGAGAGACGAGTCTCAGCATGATTATTATTATGTTCTGACTTGTATTAGGTTTACCTAAATGCAAAAAAGGAATGTCGACCGGGGACCCGAGCCTGGAAAAATGGAGTTTGAAAAAATATGTAAAAAATGGTTCGACTTGTTACCAGGGTCATGGGCAGGGTCCCGTTTTAAAAAAGACGAAATCGAGCAAAAATTTGGGTGGTATGCCGACCCATCATTTCGATAGAGTTTCGGATAAAAATCAATAAACTAAATATGAGTTCCCTAGGTTTGACACCTATATGAAGGTATGCAGTGGTTGGTTTAATCAGAAGGGTTTCCCCTTTTAGCATGACTTCCACGATATACGTGTTACTTTTGAGGGTAATCAGTATGTGTGGACAAGCCATTTGATATACCCGAGTGAATTGACTCACTATATACCTCGTGAGGACAATACGTGTGAGAGAGAATTCGATATACTCAACGTATGTGAATGATTTTTCTGCGATATACCTCCCATCATGGCTTCGGTCAAGTGGTACGATACAGGGGGAACCGTTCAATATACATCGACGGTACTTGGCCAATGGAAGGTGAGAGTCATATCTCTTAGGCTAACCGTGTCCTACCGGACCAGCGCCCATCAAGAAGTGACCCCCCAGTTACGGGACAAAATTTGGTCAATAGCCATGCTCTTTGGTTATGTAGAGTGAAAAATGCATGATTCTTCAGTAGTATATTATGGAAAGAGTATCTTTGTTGTTGGGCATCATGCTAACCAGGAGATAACGTACAAGATTAAAAGGTAAATCTATACTAAGCATGGATATGTGAGAGATGTGTGACTATCGATGAGTGAGTGTGTGGTAGTGAACCTAAACATGGATTAACTACAAGTGGTGTGTGATAATTGTGAGTGAGCATGGATATATACAATTGTAATAAGTGGAGGTGTGTGTTAGTGACACCTGTGCATGGATTTTCCAAGTGGTATGTGAAACATGTGGATATAAGGGATCCTAGGTGCACATAGTGTGAAGTGTTCATGGAGAATATCTACAAGTGTGTGATTGAGTAGTGATATAAACATGAGGTATAAATATGTACAGAAAATAGTTGAGGAGAAAAAGGGAACATACAGGTAGGTGCATACGCACACAAGAAAAAAACAAAGCACCATGGAAATTGACTCTAGCCCTCTTATGAAAGTTATCACCAGCGGAGTCGCCACTGTGGCCATCCCGATCTAGCGATTTACACCTTCTATATTTCTTCCCAAAAGAGGGGGATGGAGAAAGAAAGGGGGATCAAATGTCTCGCACCCTTTTTTACTGAAGAGCGCTTCGGTCGTCGTCGGTGTAGGGTAAATGCAAAGAGATGGAGTCGCCAACCTATTTTGCACAAAATAGGCAAAAGAATATGTTTCCACCTCAAAAGAGCGGCATGAAAGACAAACTGATGCATACGAAACCAATATGTGACAACCCGACTAATTAAATACTGGGTAGCTACTCCTTTATTCAAATTAATACAAAATGTCAAGTTGGTTCAGTTCGTAGCATCACTGACGAAAATATTTATTTAAAATTTCTAGCCACCTAATATTTAAAAAGTGAGTTGTCAAATTTTATTAAATTAACTTAACATGCAACTAATTAAAATTATTAACTAAATGCATCACAATCACATTACAGTAACAATGTAAAGATACTGGAATAAAACTGAGTCTGGCGTAACACCCCCCTGAACAATCCAAATAATGAATAAAACCAAATACAAAGTCCGAACTATTAATTAATTAAATAAATTCAAAACTGAAATGAAACTAAGCATGATAAAGCAGTCTCTAAAAGGAAAGCGCGACATGCCCTAACAAAGGAAATAAATCTGAAATAGATTCAAGTAGAATGTGGAGGAGTCTACAATCGAGATCCTTTAACTTCCACAGTAGCTACAGTACGTCACTGAAATGGACTCCTAAGCTTGGCGTCCCTGTGGTTGGGAACCTAAAACGTTTTTCAAGAAAAATAGATTTGAAAGAAAACGGGTCAGAGCCCGATTGTGAAAACAGTTGAAATATAGAAAGTGTTTAATAACATTAACAGTGAATATAAAATACATGTTAGTTGCGTTCACTCACATGAGTTCCTCACCTCTCAACTAATTGTGCACATCTAACGTATCCGTAACCCGTCCTAGTTAGGCCGCTAACTAACAAGTTTAATTCACAACCTGACTTTACGTTATAATATGAGAGTCAAAACAAGACATTCTAATATAACCGGTGCGTGTCATCCTTTTTATTTCTCATATTTCCTTACAATAATTACTATGTGAAATTCTCATTTTTATCTCTACTAAAACGTCATGAGTATTCACACTTACACTTAAATAAAGAGTCCATTTCAATTACAAGTATATTAATCTCATCATAAATATACAATTAGGGCACCCCTAGGCTAAGCTGTTGTGCACACTGATCAATGGTGAAAAGTAGCGCGTGTCAAGACGCTAATCGTTGTTTTCGTTTCACCTCCTCAATACAAAAACCTAAACTTATGACTACACTCAAAAAGGGAGTATAGCTGCCAAGTCCGGGTATCGAAAATCCACAGAGACGAGTTGCTAGAATTTATAGGATTTAATACTCCTAAAATAAAAGTGTAAAAGGTGATAGGTTGGAAATAAAGAAAAGGGAAAAATTAAGAAGTTAAGTCTAAACTAGAATTAATAAAACGAGAGTCGGGATCGTGTCCCCACCATGGGCTAAACAACTAATAATTAGAATTTCGGTTCGAAAACATTTAATCGAGCATTTTCAATTAAGTATAAACATCACACAATAAGGAATTTAACCCAAAGTTGCGAGATTAAACATTTAACAGAAAATGGTCACACGCATGTTAAATTCGGATTACCGCTATAAACACTAACGTTGCATGACAAAGAAAGTTAAACGCATAATAATCCGACTTTAATACGCAAGGTTTCAATTAAATGCAATTTTTACACAAAACCTAATTTTCGGAGCTCAACGCCCATCAATGGCGGACACACGATCCCAACCCGTTATCTACTGACAATACATGGATTAAACTACGTAACATAACTAATTACCAAAGAAAACAATAATTAAACTACCAACAACTAATAAATCAAAGCAATAAATCAAGAAAACAAAGCTTAAACAAAGAATAGCAAATAATATAAATGGAGGGGAAGATGAATAGTAACTTACACAACCCAAATGGTGTCAACCCTAGGAGAGATAAGCCAAACCCATAAATCCCCTCCTCTCTAACCTAAAATAAAATATCTCTTACAAATAAAAGCTCCCAACATTCTATTTATACCCCAAAACAAACCCCCAACAAAACCAAGCCAAAAAACCCAAAATAAGTCAATTTTCGTCCATATCTGATGGGACCGGTCGACCTCTGTTTTGGGACCGGTCGACCGCACTCTTGGAATTTGCCTTGGGCTGGAAGCAGCCCACTTTTCCACTTTGAACCAATTTTGACGCGTTGCACGGAAACGGCTATAACTCCCTCATACGGAATCGAAATGAGGCGTGGTCGGAACTGACACGAAGCTAATTCAATTATCTACATGATTCTGTTTTGAAACCCTCCAAATTATGCAGTATGAAATTACCAAAATTCCCTTGAAGTAGAAGAAAATACCGAAACCTTTCGGAAATGGGCATAACTTCCACATACGGAGTCAGAATGACGCACGGTCAGTGGCCATGGAAAGATAATTTGATGATATACATGTTGGTAACTTCATTACATAAAAAAAGTGAGTTTGAAAAGACAAAATTGCCCTTGTAGTAGCATTCAACGACGGAACGTCTCCGAAATGCAATCGAACCTCACTTTTAGCGTTCCAATACCTACAAAAGAACAAATAACCCCTGCAAAGTATGTATATATCCAAATCCAAGGTTGTCTGGTTAATGAGCATAATTATAGGCATTTAGGACCGTAAAAGTGCTAGAATGCATAAAGATAACAGGTGAAAATATGCAATATTCGATACGAATCACACCCCCTAACTTAAACATTGCTAGTCCCTAGTGATGAAACAAGCAAAACTAGTCCACGGAAGGAAATACAAAACATATATATGGATAGAAATATAATTGCCACTTTCGTAGGAAACACGATTGCATTTAGCATATGCAATAAGCCGTTAAACCCCTAAGTTACCCTAGTGGACGAGTGTCGTCTCGTGAGGGTTTTCAGAGATGATACCGACAAACATCATGTGGTTTCCTCAAAATATGCCCAACCCAACATATGACAAGCCCAACCAAAGCGAAAAAGATTTTATACGCATTATTAGCAAAGTGAATGAATTCACACAAAAGTTCGAATCATTAACATTATAGAATGCACCTCATATAATTGAAACCTTAAAATGTGGGAGGGGAGCGAGCACATGCAAAGTGTGATTTGGCAAAAACTTATATAAACCGGATAAACATTAAAGCAAGCATATATTCAATCCTCACGGGCATTACGCTCATCAAGCGAATTCACTCGAAACAGGGAGGTAACACACGGAACATGCGGGTATAAAGAGTAAATGTAAGTGGAAACTAGGCCGCACACATGTCACAAACGAAGAACGAAATATATGAAATTAAAAACTGTAATCTCAATGAATGATACTGCTCATTAAAGGAGGCGAAATGTATTTTCACAGATTATCAAAAATATTTAAACCTTTGAATTACATCTACTTATGATCTCATAGGACTTGTATAGGGTTATAATGTAGGCTAGGCTAGAGTACGAAACGAGGGAATGTATGTACGGATTCAAAGTGTTCGGGATGAAAACTCGGGATAATGGGAAAATGCGGACAATATCAAAATCGGAAAACAAGTTCCAAAAAGGCATTATATATATCATCGGGGAGAGTAATCAAAGCTTATTGAGCACTATACAACATTTACAACTTTCTCTTTCTTTTCTTTTCTTTTCTTCTTCTTCTTCTTATGTTTTCTTTTGTTTTCTTTTGCTTTTTGCTTTCTCTTTTTCTTCACTTTTTTCACTACTTTCTTTTCTTTACTTATCAAACTCTCATATGCCTAAATTGCAACCGACATCATAACAACAACATTCAATCCCAGGTAACATTCCAAACAAAGGTATGGAAAGTGTATATATGGTATATAACTCCAATTTAGAGTTGGTTATGGGAAGGGGGTTATGAAACGAAAGGCTATATTTAGGCTCAACGGGGTTAACGAGGGTAAGCATATAAGGGTGAGGTCAAGGCTAATATGGGTGATATAACAAAGAATGCCTATGATCATTTCACAAAGTTTACGCAATTTTCGAATCAAAACAATATATGAAAATCATGCTCAAGTAACACATTTCAAGTATGAACTCAATTAATGAACGGTTAAATGAAAGAATAGTGAGATTACCTACGAATTCAACGTTTTCAATGAGAAAAAAATAGTGTATAACACTCACAAACGACAAAAGGTACAAAGCTTACTCGGTGTAAGTATATACAATGCAATAAAAGATTACCGAGTTATAAAAATCTTAAACCAAATCAATATAACAATAAAAGTGCATGTGCTCATGGGATTAAAGTTTAATTCATGAAGTTATTCATAATATCAATAATCGAGACTAAAGTCTAATAACTTCTAAAATCGAGAACATGCATCATTGGGTTGTCTATTGGATCGGGCAATTATTGAAATTTATCATCGGAAACAAAGGCAAAATGCCCAAAAAAGGAGAAAAAATAAAGAAAATCTTTTTGAAATTTTTGAATTTTTCTAAGAAAAGCATACTAAGTAACTAACGTTGCATGAAAAATAAAGTTAAACGCATAATAATCCGACTTTAATACGCAAGGTTTCAATTAATTGCAATTTTTACACAAAACCTAATTTTCGGAGCTCAACGCCCATCAATGGCGGACACACGATCCCAACCCGTTATCTACTGACAATACATGGATTAAACTACGTAAAATAACTAATTACCAAAGAAAACAAGAATTAAACTACCAATAACTAATAAATCAAAGCAATAAATCAAGAAAACAAAGCTTAAACAAAGAATAGCAAATAATATAAATGGAGGGGAAGATGAATAGTAACTTACACAACCCAAATGGTGTCAACCCTAGGAGAGATAAGCCAAACCCATAAATCCCCTCCTCTCTAACCTAAAATAAAATATCTCTTACAAATAAAAGCTCCCAACATTCTATTTATACCCCAAAACAAACCCCCAACAAAACCAAGCCAAAAAACCCAAAATAAGTCAATTTTCGTCCATATCTGATGGGACCGGTCGACCTCTGTTTTGGGACCGGTCGACCGCACTCTTGGAATTTGCCTTGGGCTGGAGGCAGCCCACTTTTCCACTTTGAACCAATTTTGACGCGTTGCACGGAAACGGCTATAACTCCCTCATACGGAATCGAAATGAGGCGTGGTCGGAACCGACGCGAAGCTAATTCAATTCTCTACATGATTCTGTTTTGAAACCCTCAAAATTATGCAGTATGAAATTACCAAAATTCCCTTGAAGTAGAAGAAAATACCGAAACCTTCCGGAAATGGGCATAACTTCCACATACGGAGTCAGAATGACGCACGGTCAGTGGCCATGGAAAGATAATTTGATGATATACATGTTGGTAACTTCATTACATAAAAAATAGTGAGTTTGAAAAGACAAAATTGCCCTTGTAGTAGCATTCAACGACGGAACTTCTCCGAAATGCAATCGAACCTCACTTTTAGCGTTCCAATACCTACAAAAGCACAAATAACCCCTGCAAAGTATGTATATATCCAAATCCAAGGTTGTCTGGTTAATGAGCATAATTATAGGCATTTAGGACCGTAAAAGTGCTAGAATGCATAAAGATAACAGGCGAAAATATGCAATATTCGATACGAATCAGACACTTACTCTGCTATCGCATCCCGGTACATCACGTACATAAGGACCACGTGTTTCGAATCTCTTAGGAACCGTCTCAATAAGCAAACATCACACATAATGGAGGCGAACATAGTTCACATGCCCATGGCTCATGCACATACCTATGCTCCCATGGTCAGCTGGCTTATTAACTCACAAATAAGTCATTCACAGCCCTATGTCCTTAAGGTACCAATCTAAATCCCCCCGTAGGCACACAAGGATTAGATGGCCCAGTTCGAAAGCCGACCTCCTGTGATAGCAAGTATGGTAGGTATGTTATACACATAAGTCCATATACTAAGCAATCACACCACTTAGATATCTTAAAATATTGAATAAGGTATATTCTACATTCCTATACCATTATTCCAATTTGTACATCTTTAAGTCTCCGAATAATATATAATATAGACCGCTCGCACATCTCACGTCGTAGTTTTGAGTACCTAAAGACTAACCCACAAAGGTTACCAAGTCTCCTATTATTCCCACATTTAAATCCACTATTCTTAAGGTCCTCAATTCTGCCATTAACCTTATACTATCCAACTATCTAAAACTTACGCATCAATTCTCAATCTCAAATAGTATCACACTCGTCGAGCCTTATTAAGTTTAAAATAATTCCGAATTTGACTTCTAATTATAATTCGAGTCTCACAAATATGCCTACAGGTCTCCCTTGAATCTAAGAGTATTCATAAAGTCCCCACCAATAATTCTCTAGGGTCAAAATTGTTAAAATCCAACAAAGGAAAAATATAACCGATTCTGGGAAGGTCGATCGATCGACCTTGAATGTCGATTGATTGATGGTGGTTGATCGATCGACCTAGGAGTATCGATCGATCAAATGCACCAGATAAGCTACGACATGATTCGTTTTTCAATCAAAAATTTGTCCCAAAACATCATTACAAGGTATGAAAATCTAATCTAACGTTATAGGATCATCATACAACCAAAATACATCATTGTTAACGTTCCAAAACCTTTTAATCATCAAACATTGGCCTTATATGGATCAAAACTTCAATAAAAACCCTATTTTTCTATTTTCTTCAAGAACAATGATAAATCTCCTCTTTAATTCGTTTTTAAATCATCAAAATTTATATTTGGGGTACTGAATTCATCCAGAACAGATCTACATATAATTCCTAACCAAAGTTTAGAGTTGTATATCAAATTTATTGGGTTTTCATCAAATCTTTAAGGACAATCATTAATTTCTACACTAAGCATGGAGGAAATATTCATTGAACTAATGAAACAAAATCACTTGCCTTAAGTTTGATGTTCTGATTCGTTGCTGGTGTTCAAAGGCTGGTTCTCTCTTCTTTTCGGTCACAATTCCGTCCACAATGGTTGTGGTGGGTGGTGGTTTTGGTTTGGAAACCCTTTTTCAACTTCTCTTTAACTCACGTAGCCCACTCTCTTGTTTTTGGCTGATAATGGCCTTAATGTATTTTCTAATACTATATAAATAAACTCTAAAATTCGTGGGTCTTAATTCCTTAATTTTTAAAACTTCCAAAATACCCTTTCGGGTTGTCGGTTTGGCCTAAAAATGTCCTGGGACCCAAACTAAACCCCCGGCTAGTGTTTTCTTACTATTTCGACCCTTTCGAACATGTTGGCGCACTCAAAATTACCATACGGTTGATAAAAATCTAATTTACTTTTTAAATCTATTTAAATTTATTTCTGACGCGAATAACATGCGCGTCCCAACTTAATTTCCCAAATTGTCGTATTTATAACTCTTGACAATTTTAATACTTTCAATACTCATATATTACCATATATACTCAGTATTATTCAATATTATCATTATAATCAAATATCAACTCGCGTCTCACCAGTATTTAAATCCGGATTAATTTATAATTAATTCTCATATAATTTAATTAATCCATTAAATAAAAATCAATAAAATTACGGGGTATTACATACTTCCCCCCTAATAACAGAATTTTGTCTCGAAATTTGGAACTAAAGTACCTAGCAAAAATGACTCTGGATAGTGCTCGCGTATCTCATCCTCGTGATCCCATGTGGACTCCTCGGCATTATGATGCCACCACTGAACACGTACTAACGGTACTATCTTCGACCTCAGTTTCCTCTCGTTGTGGTCCAGAATAGCAATCGGCCCCTCCTCGTAGGAACTATTAGGCTGAAGATCGATGCCATCTAAAGTAATATGGGTATGAGCCAAATCTTTCCTAAGATATCTACTTAACGAGAAAATATGGAACACGTCATGAATCCTATGTAAGTGTTCCGGTAACCCAAGTATATACGCTACTGGCCCAATCCGCTCGATGATAGGAAATGGGCCCACGTATCTAGATGTCAATTTCCCTTCTTCCCGAAATGCATAATCCCCTTTATCGGAGATACTCTGAGTAGCACCTGGTCCCCCACCTTGAACTCTCTAAAGAATCTTTTGGCATCGGCATAACTTTTCTGTCGGTCTTGAGCCACCCGAATACGACTCCGTATCATCTCTATCCTCGTCGAGGTATCCTGAATCACCTCCGGCCCAAGAAGCTTGTTATCCCCCACCTCTAACCAACATGCTGGGCAACGAAAAGGTCGATCGTACAACGCCTCGAATGGCGCCATGCCAATAGTCAACTGGTAGGAATTATTATAGGCAAACTCCACCAATGGAAGGTATTGCTCCCAACCACCTCCAAAGTATAGGATGCACATACGCAACATGTCCTCAAAAATCTAATTCATCCGCTCAGTTTTCCCATCTGTCTACGGGTGATATGTCGTACTCAGCCGCAACTCCGTACCCATGGCTTCCTGGAAACTCTCCCAAAATTGCGAAACAAAAATCTTATCTCTGTCAGACACGATATTGAGAGGCACCCTGTGGAGTCTCACTATCTTCGCTATGAAAATGTGGGCATACTATCCCATAGTGTAGGCTGTCCAGGATGGTAGAAAATGAGCAACTTTGGTTAATCTATCCACGATTACCCATATGGAGTCGTGACCCCTTTGCGAAGTAGGTAACCCCGTGATAAAGTCCATAGAAATGCTCTCCCATTTCCACATAAGAACCTCTAACGGCTGTAGAAGTCATGCCGGTCTCTGATGGTCCACCTTTACCAGCTGACAAGTGGCACATTTAGAAATGAGCCCGGCAATATCTCTCTTCATCCCGCTCCACCAGTACTATCGCCTCATATCCTGTTACATCTTATCCCCACCAAGATGTATCGCGAACCATGCGACTATGTCATAACCTCGTGTACCAAGTCTTCCCCTTCAGGTACAACCAGTCTCCCATTGAAGTGTAAGCCCCCGTATGAACCCACGGTATAGGACTCGTCTCCCTCTGCTAGTAAACGAACTATCTGCTCTTGACAAAATGAGTAATTTGCCTGGGCCTATATCACTCTCGTAACAATCTGGGGCGTAATGGTCATTACCGACATGAATGATCGGGCCACTGCATCCTGGTGTCCTAACTCTTTCCACTTTGCTCTCCACATTTCGGCCACCTCACCTACTGGCCTACGGCTCAACGCGTCTGCTACCACATTAGCCTTCCCTGGGTGATATTGGATATCGAACTGATAATCCTTCATGAATTCAAGCCACCTATGTTGACGCATATTTAGTTCCTTCTACGTGAAGAGGTATTATAGGGACTTGTGGTCTGTGAATAAATGGAATTTCTCCCCCAGGTGATAGTGTCTCCAAATTCGAAGAGAAAATACTATTAGCGCTAACTCAAAGTCATGGGTGGGTTAATTCTTCTCGTGAGGCTTAAGCTTACGGGAAGCATAAGCTATGGCCTGACTCTCCTGTTGCAGTACACCTCCAAGTCCTTGTAAGGATGCATCGGTGTAGACTAGATAGTCAACTCCCGGCCTGGGCAATGCTAACACTGGCGCTGAGGTCAACTTGTCATTCAACTCATCGAATGCCAACTGACAGGCATCGCTCCAGATGAATGGCACAACTTTGCAAGTCAGATGTGCCAAAGTACCCGCTATCTTTGAGAAACCCCGAATAAACCTCCTGTAGTATCCTGCTAGGCCCAAGAAACTACGTATCTCAGTCAGGGTTGTGGGCTGTCCCCACTCCCTCACCGCTGATACCTTCCCCGGATCAACAGATATCCCCCTGTCTGAAATGATATGCCCCAAAAACTGAACCTCCTTCATCCAAAACCCACACTTCTAATACTTTGCATATAACTTGTTCTGACGTAGCATCTGCAAAACCTGCCTCAAGTGCTCGGTGTGTTCCTCCTCTGTCTGGGAGTAAACCAGAATGTCATCAATGAATACGAAAATGAACTGGTCTAGGAACTCTCTGAATACTCTATTCATCAAATCCATAAACACGGCTGGGGCATTGGTTAGACCAAAAGGCATAACCCGAAACACATAGGAACCATATCTCGTCAAGAAAGCAGTCTTTGAGACGTCTTGTTGCCTGATACGGAACTGATGGTAACCCGATCTCAAGTCGATCTTTGAGAAGAAAACCGCTCCTTTCAACTGGTCGAATAAGTCATCGATTCGGGGAAACAAATACTTGTTCCGTATCGTGACTTTCTTCAACTCCCGATAATCTACACACAACCTCAAAGATCCATCACTCTTCTTCACGAACAACACAGGGGCACCCCATGGCGAAGTACTCCTACGGATAAACCCCTGACCCAAAAGCTTCTCTATCTGATCCCGTAGCTCTCTCATCTCCGCTGGAGCCATACGGTAAGGTGCGCGGGCTATAGGTCGAGTGACCTGCGTCAAATTGATAACAAATTATATCTCTCTACTAGGAGGTAATCCTAGAATATCCTGGAATACATCAGCGAACTCCCTAACAACTGGAATCGAATCGAGTGGTATCACCACTTCCTTAGAGGCCTCCTCCTCTATATAATACAAGTGAGTGGACAATCCTCCCTCATGACGAGGCATCACCATGAAGAACATCTCTTGCTGAGGAATGGCAAAAATAATACTCGTGCTGAAATAATCAATCATGGCTCGATACGTAACTAGCCAATCCATGCTAACGATAGCATCGTACTCAGTCATATCTAACACTAACATATTAGCAGGTAAAGTAAACCTCCCAATCTCGATACCCACACCTCTACATATAAGGGAAATCACAAAACCCCTACTCAATGGTGAATCTACGCAAGTAACTGTGCTCTTCGCAGTGTCTAACAACCCTATAGTGCACGCAAATCTCGTGGTAATGAAACAGTGTGTGGCCCCCGTATCAAATAAAATATGCCCCATAGTCCCCTGAATAGAGAACATATTCTCAATAACGGGTGGATCGTGTGAGACTGCGTCCTTCGCGAGCTAATAAACTCACCCATAATGAAGTTGTCCCTGATGGACTGGGACTGCTGGGATGGGTGGTAAAGTTGGCATCTGTGGTGGTACTGGGAGGGCGGCGGGAAACATAGGTCTCTGGGGATCGTGTCAAGCACCCTGCTGCTGCTGCTGTGGGGACCTTACCCTTTCAGGACACTCCTAGAGTTTGTGGCCAATCTTGCCACAAATAAAACATTTCCCCGCAAAGTTTCCTCCTCTCTGACCCTGCTGCCCACATCCCTGTTGGCCGTTGCCATTCCTCCCTTGACCATGTTGCCCCTGTTGAAACTACTATTGTTGTCCATGCTGACCCTGATGGCCATGCTGACCCTGATGGTCATGACAAAAACCTCCCTGGCCATTTCTGAAACCTCCAGATCAAAACCTCTTAGAATCCCCCTGTTGGGAACTCTGATCACTCTGCCTGTGTTGACCCTGTGCTGACTGTGCCCCGCTGGAACCATTCCCACCTGTCCTGCCCGGATGGCTGGACTCTCCGGATCTCTTACCCTATGACAAGTGAAAGTGGTGGTCCTGGAAGTGAAGCAGTGCTGCGTTAACCACATCAGAATAAGTGGCCAACGAGAGATTTCCTAGCAAGTGCTGACGGATCCTCCAAGTCAATCCATCCATGAATTTTTGTATCTTCTTCTCTTCAGTCAGAATCTCATCGGGAACGATGTTTAGAAGATTGGTGAACTCGGCCTCATACTCTGCCACTATCTTCTCCTCCTGCTTGAGGTTCTTTAACTTCCTTCTTCCATTGACTGGACATAACGACGTCGGAGCTACCTACAAACTCTAGAGGGTGTGCCTTCTGAAAGGCATCACGAACATGTTCCCAAGAAGACAGGAATGCATGAGCCTGGACTGGGGCGACCATCGGCGCTAGAGGTGGTGCCTGATGCACAACTGCTAAAGCGGCGTTTATCGCCTGGGCTACTATGGCTGCAACCTCTGAGGCGTTCATGGAACCCTGAACTGGTGCAGGCTGTGGCTCGGGCTGGGCACCCCTGAGAACTTTCTGTGCACATCGTGGAGGCATCTGAAATGAGAGAGAAGTCTTATAAGTCCACAGTTAATATCTCAAAATAGCTGAAGAGTGTAAAATACACAAAAGAGTACAAAAATCCTAGAATATAGTGCTCTATATCAAAGGATGCTACGCGAAAACATAACAAGTCATACAGATCCTAATGACACTAGAACCTGATGCTCTGATACCACCTGTGACACCCCGACTAATTAAATACTGGGTAGCTACTTGTTTATTCAAATTAATACAAAATGTCAAGTTGGTTCAGTTCGTAGCATCACTGACAAAAACATTTATTTAAAATTTCTAGCCACCTAATATTTAAAAAGTGAGTTATCAAATTTTATTAAATTAGATTAACATGCAAACAATTAAAATTATTAACAAAATACATCACAATCACATTACAGTAACAATGTAAAGATACTGGAATAAAACTGAGTTTGGAGTAACACTCCCCTGAACAATCAAAATAATGACTAAACCAATTACAAAGTCCGAACTATTAATTAATTAAATAAATTCAAAACTGAAATGAAACTGAGCATGGTAAAGTTGTCTCTAAAAGGAAAGGGCGACATGCCCTAACAAAGGAAATAAATCTGAAAAAGAGTCAAGTAGAATGTGGAGGCGTCTCGAGATCCTGTAACTTCTACAGCAGCTACAGTACATCACTGAAATGGGACTCCAAAGCTTAGCGTCCCTGTTGCTGGGCACCTAAAAGGTTTTTCAAGAAAAATAGATTTGAAAGAAAACGGGTCAGAGCCCAAATGTGAAAATAGTTTAAAATATAAAAGTGTTTAATAACATTAACAGTCAATCTAAAATACATGTTAGTTGCGTGCACTCACATGAGTTCCTCACCTCTCAACTAATTGTGCACATCTAACGTATCCGTAACCCGTCCTAGTTAGGCCGCTAACTAACTAGTTTAATTCACAACCTAACTTTACGTTATAATATGAGAGTCAAAACAAGACATTCTAATATAACCTGTGCGTGTCATCCTTTTTATTTCTCAGATTTCCTTACAATAATTACTATGTGAAATTCCCATTTTTATCGCTACTAAAACATCACGAGTATTCACACTTACACTTAAATAAAGAGTCCATTTCAATTACAAGTATATTAATCTCATTATAAATATACAATTAGGGCACCCCTAGGCTAAGCTGCGGTGCACACATACTCTGCTATCGCATCCCGGTACGTCACGTACATAAGGACCACGTGTTTTGAATCTCTCAGGAACCGTCTCAATAAGCAAAAATCACGCATAATGGAGGCGAACATAGTTCACATTCCCATGGATCACGCACATACCTACGCTCCCATGGTCAACTCACTTATTAACTCACAAATAAGTCATTCATAGCCTCATGTACTTAAGGTACCAATCTAAATCCTCCCGCAGGCACACAAGGAGTAGATGTCCTAGTTCGAAAGTCGATCTCCTGTGATAGCAAGTATGGTAGGTATGTTATACACATAAGTCCATATACTAAGCAATCACACCACTTAGATATCTTAAAATATTATATAAGGTATATTCTACATTCCTATACCGTTATTCCAATTTGTACATCTTTAAGTGTCCGAATAATATATAATATAGACCGCCGGCACATCTCACGTCGTAGTTTCAAGTACCTAAAGCCTAACCCACAAAGGTTACCAAGTCTCATATTATTCCCACATTTAAATCCACTATTCTTAAGGTCCTCATTTCTTCCATTAACCTTACATTATCCAACTATCTAAAACTTACTTATTAATTCTCAATCTCAAATAATATCACACTCGTCGAGCCTTATTAAGTTTAATATAATTCCCAATTTGACTTCTAATTATAATTCGAGTCTCACAAATATGCCTACTAGTCTCCTTTGAATCTAAGAGTATTCACAAAGTCCCCACCAATACTTCTCTAGGGTTGAAATTGTTAAAATCCAACAAAGGAAAAATATAACCGATTCTGGGAAGGTTGATCGATCGACCGTGAATGTCGATCGATCGATGGTGGTCGATCGATCGACCTGGGAGTATCGATCGATCGAACGCACCAGATAGGCTACGGCCTGCTTCATTTTTCAATCCAAAATTTGTCCCAAAACTTCATTACAAGGTATGAAAATCTAATCTAACGTTATAGGATCACCATAAGACCAAAATACATCATTGTTAACATTCCAAAACCTTTTAATCATCAAACATTAGCCTTATATGGATCAAAACTTCAATAAAAACCCTAGTTTTTTATTTTCTTCAAGAACAGTGATAAATCTCCTCTTTAATTCATTTTTAAATCATCAAAGTTATATTTGGGGTACTAAATTCATCCAGAATAGATCTACATATAATTCCTAACCAAAGTTTAGAGTTGTACATCAAATTCATTGGGTTTTCATCAAATCTTTTAAGACAGTCAGTAATTGCTACACTAAGCGTGGAGGAAATACTCATTGAACTAATGAAACCAAATCACTTGCCTTAATTTTGATGTTCTGATTCGTTGTTGGTGTTCAAAGGCTGGTTCTCTCTTCTTTCCGGTCACAATTCCGTCCACAATGGTGGTGGTGGGTGGTGGTTTTGGTTTGGAAACCCTTTTTCAACTACTCTCTAACTCACGTAGCCCACTCTCTTGCTTTTGGCTGATAATGGCCTTAATGGATTTTCTAATAATATATAAATAAACTCTAAAATTCGTGGGTCTTAATTCCTTAATTTTTAAAATTACCAAAATACCCTTTCGAGTTGCCGGTTTGGCCTAAAAATGCCTCGGGACCCAAACTAAACCCCCAGCTAGTGTTTTCTGACTATCTCGACCCTTCTGGACATGTTGGCTCACTCAAAATGACCATATGGTTGATAAAAATCTAATTTATTTTTTAAATCTAATTAAATTGATTTCTGACGCGACTAACATGCGCGTCCCAACTTAATTTCCCAAATTGTCGTATTTATAACTCTGGACAATTTTAATACCTTCAATACTCATATATTACCATATATACTCAGTAATATTCAATATTATCATTATAATCAAATACCAACTCGAGTCTTGCTAGTATTTAAATCCGGATTAATTTCCAATTAATTCTCATTTAATTTAATTAATCCATTAAATAAAAATCAATAAAATTACGGGGTATTACAAAATAGTTCAAAGGGTTCGGGGGCTAAGTTACCGTATGGGAAGGTGTTAGGTACCCATTCCACCCTTTCGATCTCTCATGGGATTGTGTTATTATTTTCCTTTATTTCTTCGTGAAGTGTGTGTAACTATATATATAATGGAGATTGGAATCACCCAACTAATACTATGGAAGAGATATAGTGAGATCATCCATAGGAATGTTTCCAAAATAATATTTAGAAAATATGATTTATGCGTTTATTGTGATATTGACCATTATGATGAAAAGATAATATGTGTTGGATGAAAAGATAATAATAATCACAAACATAATATGTGTAATAATGCAAGAATATGATAAATATGAAAATGGGGAATTTAGCAAAATTGGGAAATGGGAAAATGGGAAAATTAGAAAATTGGACTCGAATCTCGAGTTTTAATATGAGACACCTATGTAGCCTATAAAGGCATCAAAGTCCACGTAGTTCGCATGCAGCATAAGGATGGAGTTTATCCCATAGATTCGAAAGGGATTTTATTATAGGTGTGTGTGTGTAGAGAAATGTGTTTTAGTTTTGAAAAAGTGTGATGGATGATCTCATTTGAAATTTATGGGTGTAACCCTCTTTTGGATTGTTTTGGGTTTTTATAGAAAATAAAGTATGTGAAATATACTAATAAAAATGTATATATTAATGTGTGTGAACTAAAGTAAGAACTGGATTATGAATCTAATGTATTTAATAGAAAAAAAAGAAATTTAAAGAGAGAGGGAAGGATTTGGACCTTCTTTAAAGCTTGATCTTTGATCTTGGATGAACTCCCTTCAATGTGAGATGAATATTGGATGAGAGAGAATGTTCTTTTCCAAACTGGGTATGAAAAGTATGGGAATGAAAGCTTGAATGGAAATTAACATGGAGGAACTTCCTTGATTTTGATCGAATGTTGTTGAGATCGGTGATGCTGACGGATCTGAGGTGTGCTTTGGGAGTGAGGTCATGACATATATTTAGGGTAAGGGGTGTTGATTATTGCCATGTATCTAGACCTTATAATTGGAAGGTGACCCTAGACACACTACCGATAGGCAGGGAAGTGAACCTGTAATTGGCAGTCTCGTGAAAATTTTCCCGAAAAAATGATCATAGAATGTAATCCATTGATTTGAATAATGCAAGGGGAATACCATTAGAAAGTTAATTAGGATACCAAGGAGAGTCCTTGGACCGCTCTTGGGTTCGGGAGTTGACTTTGGGTCAATGTGGCTCGGAAGCGCACATCAGTCTTTTGGATGGGAGATCGTCGGATGGAAACGAATTGGTAGTCCGCATGGTATGTCAGAATCACCCATGGAGCGGACCGTTGGAAAGGTTAGGTGATGTAATTAATTGTTCCAAAGAGATTCGCTTGGTTCATAAAGTTGACTTTGGTCAACGGTTCCCGAAAGCGCCCAGTGACCTTTTGGAGTAAAATGGGTCATTCACCCATACCGTAAGTCAGAATTGCACATGGGGGTGGACCGTTAGAAAGGGTATTAAGTTCCCTTAGGAATTTCATTTAGTCTCGTTTGAGCTTAAGAGTTTTCTTTGGTCAAACGAATACCGGGAGTGCCCGATGACCTCCAGATCAATTTTTGGGAGAAAATCGATCATTCGCTCAAACGATTATGCCATTTTGGTCACAGGGCAGATCGTCGAAAAGGGTATTCAGTGCCCTTTAATGATTAAAAGAGATTTTTCTCTAACTGTGAAGTTAATTGGTGTCAAATCGGGGCCTGAAAGTGCCCAGTGGCCTCCATATTGATTTTCTCTAGTAAAATAATCTGTTAGTACGAATTGTTATGTCGATTTTCTCACGGGGGTGGATCATTAGAAAGGTAATTCATATCCCTTTGAATATTTAAATAGATTTTGCTCTCATAATAGATTTTACTAGAGTCAAACAGGGCCAAAGAGTGTCTGATGGCCTCTAGATCGGTACTCGGAGTATGACCTAGGGTTTGTAGTGAAATGCTGGAGTGTTAGGGACATAAAGAGAGACTTACGGGTTCTACAATATGGTTTCTATAGCCACCGAATCTTCAAAATATCCACTGCGATGCATGCATACAATGCTATCAAGTCCATGTACCTTTTGTACCAAATCAAGGACTTTTGGTTCGAAATGTCACCTCGAACCACAAATCAAATAATACATAATGGAGGTGAACATAGTTATAATACAGTTACAAGTCTTTGGGCTACTCACATACCTAACATAACCAAATGACCTACCATTCCCACTATTACACTCCCAAATAGTGATTTGCCCTAATTTTTATGTTATGGGGCACACATCCAGACCTTATTGGGATCGCTAAGGTTGGATCGCCCACAGCGCAAAACCTCTCGTGATAGCAAACAACATAGGTATGTTCACACACATAACAGAGCACATAATAGTTATACACACAACCTATAAATATCTCCAGTATAGGTATACACACAACTCATAATATATATCCAGTACGTAGTATATATCTCTCGAATACATAACGCAATAACAATTTACACTTATTGTTCTTTTTGTATTTTTCTAGTATCACTCACTACCTGAAGGATCCTAGTTATCCATTAAGTAAAATTCAATGGTCAATACCTCCTTAAACTACTGGTATAAGTATTGGGTTCGCTCATACTCTCCGTAACCCATTCTGATTTTTGTAAATTATTAAGTTTATACTATGACCATAGGCTCTAGACTTAGTTCTCTCATTTTAGCTAATCGTTAGTCCCCATCCTAAGGCTACTGGAATTTATTAAGTCTCCTCTATAGTTTTGAACAATGACCAAGGTCCCCCCCAATTAGTTTTATGTGGAGGTACTACATAACTAACCAAACTTATCAAGATTGGGTAGCCGAATCGATTTAGTATAGGATCCGAATCGGTTCTCCCTCCTGAATTGATTCAGTCGTTGAGCCCAATCAATTCGCGCCTGACAGTTCATCTTCTACGATGTTGTTACGAGTTTTCACCGTATATACCAAACTGAAACTCCCATATAAATGAACCCATCATCAAATTGATGTATGTGGACAATTTTTCACGTAAATATAACATCAAATCTTTAAAAATTCAAGAAGACTCAGATTAAATCTCCCATCTCTAATACAAATCGTAATATGATTCTTTATGTTTATTCATAAAAAAACATATTTTGCTCATGTGTTTAATCATTTATTCTCACACTTCTTACCACAATCATATAGGAACGATATCTAGCATGATTTCTATCCCAAAACATGAATTAATACTACCTATAATTCTAAGATATCATTATTTCATGAAATTTCAACCTTACACTATCCTGGGTATTATAACAAGCTCAAAATATTTCAAGATAAACATTTGCATTATGTTTGTGGGTCTGATTTTCATTGTTCGATGACGGAGTTGTTCCTTCCTTGCTCTGATCTTTATTCTAGCAACATCCATGGCAAAAAAAAGGTGTAGAATGGCCTAAGTCTCCTCTCTTCTTCTTATCTTATGGCCTCCCTTCTCTCCCAATTATTGTAATTCTAGAATCTATCACAAAGTGGTTGATATAACACTTATAATTTTTACACTTTTCCTACCCTAAACTCCTACATGACCAAAATGCCCATACTTGGTGCCAGGTTTGTCTAAAAATGCCTCGGGACCAATTTAATACACCCAAGCACTCTATTCTGCCTATTTTATCCCATTCGAAATCATCATGACCTCGAAATCTTCATCCAAGTCACTCTACAAAAATATCCTATCTCGACCTTAACATGGCCTACATGCAACTCCCGGTTGAGATATAACATAGTCCCATCGACTTTAGTCGCTACGACGTATAATAATTACCACATGTTATTTACCACACACTTAGTAAATTTATACCATCAATATTAATCATAGTCTCTCCCGATGAATATTTAATAAACACATAATATGTTATTTTAATTAAATTTCTGCACACGTGTAATTTAAAAATAATCGAATTAATTAAATTCTAAATGTTTAGAAATACGAGGTGTTACATGCTTCCCCCCATACAAAGTAATTTGTCCTCGAAATTTGGACGTACCTACGGTAAATAGCAATGGATACTCCTCGTGCATGTTATCCTCCTGTTCCCATGTTAATTCGTCTACATTATGGTTCCCCTCTGAACTCGAACCAAGGGGACAACCTTAGATCTTATCTTATGTTCAATACAATCAAGTATGGAAATTAGTCTCTCCTTAAAGGATATATCTGGTAGGAAGTCCATCTCTTCTAATGGAATGTGAAAAAAAGTCATCTCGCTCCTCTGGTACCTCTTCAACGATGAAAGGTGGAACATCATGAATCTGTTATAAGTGCTCTGGTAAACCTAGCCTATATGTAACTAGCCCCACCATCTCGATAATCAGAAAAGGTCCCACATATCTCGATGCTAGCTTCCCTTTCTTTTCGAACCTTATGACTCCTTTCATACGAGACTCCGGTACCAAAATAGGAATTCTAATCTCTAACTCTAACTGCACCAATGGAAAGTAATGACACCATCTTCCACCGAAGTTGAGTATACAAATCCACAACATGTCCTCTAACATCCAATTAACTCCCTCCATCTGCCCATCCTTATGTGGGTGATACTTAGTACTCAACCGCAAAACTGTGCGCATAGCCTCCTAAAAACTTTTCTAAAAATAGGACACAAAAATATTATCCCAATCCGATACGATGTTAATCAAAACCCTATGCAGCCTCACTATCTCAACAACAAACAACTACACATACAACCTTGTCTTAAAATCTATACGAACTAGTAAAAAGTGGGTGACCCTAGTTAAACAATCCACTATCACCCAGATGGAGTCATAGCCTCTCTGTGACTTCGGTAACCTAGTAATGAAATCCATAGAGATACTCTCCCACATCCACAATGGGACCTCTAGTGGTTGTAACATCCCTATCGGTCTCTGGTGGTTTACGTTCACTAGCTGGTAGGTAGCACATTTCAAGACAAACTTCGCTATGTGATTCTTCAACCTCGACTTTTAATATTACCTACGCATATCCTGGTGCATCTTATCCCCATCGAGATGTACCGTAAACCTCGACCCGTGAGACTCTGTCATCACTGCGTGTCTTAAATCCACATCATCTAGAACAACGAGTCTCCCATTGAAGTGAAATCCTCCTTCAAAACTAATCGAATAGGACTCTGCTTCCTCTACTAGTAACTAATGTACTATGTCCTAGAAAAATTGGTCCCTAGACAATACATTTAACACCCCTCGAACAATCTTTGGAGTGACAGCCAATACGAATATACAAGATCTGGCGATCTCATCATCATGTCGATGCTCCTTACACTTCGCCTTCCAAACCTCTGCTTTCTCCCCAGTAGACCTCAAGCTCAACACATTTTCTACCATGTTAGACTTCCTAGGATGATACTGAATATCAAATGGGTAATCCTTCATGAACGCTAACCATCTCCTTTGCCTCATATATTTAGATCCTCTGTGTGAATAGATACTAAAATTATTTATGGTCCTTGAACAACTTAACTGCTCCCCAAGAGGGTAATGCCTCCCAATCCTCAATGCAAATACAATCGCGTCTAACTCAATTCATGTGTGGGGTAATTCTTCTCGTGGGGCTTAAGCATTCAAGATGCATAATCTATAACCCTCTCCTCTTGCTGTAATACATCCCCAAGTCCTTGCAAGGATGCATCTATATAAACATAGTACTCCACTCCTCTCCTCTCCTAGGTAATGCGAGTACAGATGCTGAAGTCAACTTGTCCTTTAGATAATCAAAAGCTAACTAGCAGTGGTCATACCAAACAAATGGCACACCCTTGTGAGTTAAATTCATCCATGCGCCCGTAATCTTTGAGAAACCCTTAATAAAGCGATGATAGTATCCGACCAATCTTGAAAAAATATGAACCTCTATCAGTGTCGTGGGATCCTACCCCTTAACTATTGATACCTTAATCAGATCAATAACAATTCCCCTATCGAACACAATTTGGCCCTAAAATTATACGTCTTATAGCCAAAATTCAAACTTCTAGAATTTGTCATACAACTGATGGTCTCATAACGTCTGTAGAATCATACTCAGGTGCTCTATGTGATCCACCTCAAAATGAGAGTATACTAGAATATCATTTATGAATACGATCATGAACTGATGAACAAACTCTATTAAAAAAACTTGTTCATAAGATTCATGAACACGATTGTCACATTGAATAGCCCAAATGGCATTACCCTGAACTCGTACGATCCATATCGTGTTAGGAAAGTTGAATAATGAATGTTCTCATATCTAATGCACAACTGATGATTTCCCGATCTCATATCTATCTTGGAGAAGTACACGTATAGGTCATTAATCAGATGAAACGAATACCTATTTCGAATCGTGACCTTATTCAGCTCCCAATAATCAATACACAGATGAAGTGTCCCATCTTTCTTCTTGATAAATAACACCGGTGCATCCCACGGCAATGTACTCTATCGTATGAAACTCTATGCCAAAAATCTACTAAACCTATTCCTTTAACTCTTTCATCTCTGAAGGATCCATGCGATAAGGCACTTGAGCAATCGGCCTCGTCCTCGGAATTAAGTTAGTGACGAACATAATCTCTTAGATGGGCAGTAGCCAGGGAATCTTCGAGAACACATACTCGAATTACTTCACCACTTGAATCGAATCCAAAGAGACAATCACCTCTTGTGATATCTCCTCTTCAATATAACATGGATGTGTGCTCGACCCTCCATTATAAAGGAGCATCGCCACAAGAAACATTTCCTTGTCCTAGAATAAAAAACACAATGGTCCTCCCAAAGTAGTCCACCATTGCCCTGTAACTTGTTAACCAGTACATGCCTAATATGTCATCATAACCCTTCATATCTAACACTAAAAGGCCTACGACTAAACATAGTCTCCCAACATCAATATCTACACCCATACAGATCGAGTGTATAAGCGACCCACTGCCCAAAGATGAATCTACACACATAAGTAGATTGTCGACTATCTCTAATAGATAGGTTGCACATGAAAATCTGGTAGCTATAAATGAGTCTGACGCTCTCCTATTAAATAAAATCCTACCCTCAAGACCATGAATAGGAAACTTAATGTCTACTAGTAGTGGTGCCTATAGTGCCTGTAGTAAGACTACATCCTAGACGTTATAGACACATCCATACTCTAACTGTCCCTACTTTTATGGGGCTGGTAGGGCTGGTACTGTAGGCGATAACTACATCTACTATCCCTAATGTGCGTTCAGCTATAGTACTCTACCCTATAGTGGTAAGTCTCCTCTTTTGTGACTCGTTTGTCCACAAGTAAAATAACAACCCAAAAAGTCTCCCTGCCTCTAGCCCTGATGCTGACCCCAGTGGCCTCGGCCTTACAAGCCTTTCCCATTGTACTCTTATCCCTGATAACCCTGATGAACATGATGTTACTACTACTATTGATGAACCTATTGGCCTTGCTTGAATCCACTACCCTTATGTCGGTAACCACCCAATTTGAATCTCTTAGACGAATCCCCGTAGCGGGACTCCTTCCCCTGGTGCCTACTCATATGTTGCTACAGTGCTTTACTAGTACCATTCCTTCCAACCATTCCTGACTCGCTAGGCTCACCTCGTCTCTTGTTTACCTTCAGATGGAATCGATAGTTGTCATGGTGAAGAAGTATTGCATTGAAGATTTGAATATAAGTCCTGAATGCTGGGTTACCAATCAAGTGTTGCCTGATCCTCAAGGCAAGTCCCTCAACGAATTTCAACATTTTCTTCTCCTCGTTGTCCACCACATCGGACTCAAAGTTATAAAGACGAGTAAACTCCTCTTCATACTCTGCAACAAAATGGTCACCCTAAACCACCTTATAGACTTTTTTCAAATCCCCATCTCAATAGCCGGTGGGAAGTAATTGCGGTCAATTTTCACCCAAAACTCAGTAATAGGCATAACATCTCTCTCCTCAAAAGTGGTAATAGACTCCCACCACTATATAGCTACTCCCACAAGTATAAGCGTGGACAAAATCTACTTTTAAACATTTCTACACTCAACATACGAAGATGAAGATGAATGTCTTTCATCCACTAACTTGAAAGGATCACATCGGAACTACCCTAAAACTCTGGTGGGTGGCCTTTCTTGAAATCCTCCCTAACTCTCTACTAATCAAACGGCCAAAGATAGGCCTAAACAACCGAGACATTGGTTATTGTGGTGGCTAGGTATGAGGAGAATGAAGTTCCATGACATTCAAAGCAACATTAATTGCCTGTACCATAATAGCATCCACCTCCATTGTTGTTGCTGTCCCCTACAGTGATTGTGGTTGTGGTTGTGGTTCTTGTGGCTCCTACTAAGCCTCTCCCTCATCGAATATCACTACCGCCCTAGCTGGTCATCCTCTCCTGGGTGGCATCTGAAACCAGATCCAATTGTATGAGTTCACATTTAATACAAAAATAATAGCAGAAGAACGAAATCTCAAATATGTAAAAGTGAATGCAACAGTCCTAATAAGAGGGCACTATATCAAAGGATGCTCTGCTGAAATCGTAGTAAGCCACACAGATCTTATGAACTCTAGAACCTGATGCTCTGATACAATCTGTGACACTCCACCTATTTTAATCACAGGTGATCAATCCTTTAACAAAATAAATAAGAATCTCATTTGGTTCGTCCTTAGCATCACTGTCAAAACTTTTTAAATTACTAACCACCTATGTTAAATTCAGTCGGTGCCAAATTTTATCTTTCATTACTCATACAGTAATATGCAGAAATAAAAATAATATAAACCATCCACACAATAATAGAAGTCTAAGACATCGCAGGATAATTTAGATAAATGATAAATGATGAATAAACCATCGGCTCCAAAATCGATATCCAAATCATAAGTCTAACTGAAATGAAAATGAATATAAGTACAGAGTTTGATAAATAAATCTGAACAAATGTCTAAATTGAACGGACAACATATCCCACTAAACTAACTGATCATGAGTCATAATCTAGAGATGAAATAATTGAAGCATCTACTCACGTTCGGTATACCTACACAAGTGTTGCAGCTACGCATCCCTGGAATGAATCATCATGCTTAGTGTCCCTGGCTAGGCACCTAAAAGTTTTTGGATAATAAATTTGATACGAGTCAGATCCCAAAACCTTTTAAAAAATTTAGCAAGTATTTAAATTACAGTTAAAAGAAGTTATCAGATACACATGTTAGTTTCACGCACACTCCCTTGAGTTCCTCACCTCTCGACTATAGTGAACATCTAACGTATCCGATTAAACCGACCTAGTTATGCTACCAAACCTAACTAGACATAATTAGAATCTGATTAACCACATGAAGTTTAGCTCACCCGTACCACCCATACAATACGTTACCACAAAACTAATAATTAATATTAACTGAATATTATTA
The DNA here is from genome assembly GCA_949130495.1 of Sambucus nigra. Taxonomy (NCBI): domain Eukaryota; kingdom Viridiplantae; phylum Streptophyta; class Magnoliopsida; order Dipsacales; family Adoxaceae; genus Sambucus; species Sambucus nigra. Next base: position 424,799,907 of record OX422221.1, read on the forward strand.
TTGAACTATGAACTAAGTTTCTCTTCCTGAAGTTACTTTTAGATATACACTATCTATCTTTTCTACCATCACACAAAAGTATAATAATCACACTTATGTATGTGTGTGTACATATATATATATATATATATATATATATATATATATATATACACACACACAACTATAGCATCCCTGAAATGGCCACCAAGATGCATATGCATACTCGGTTATCAAGTCCATGTACCTCTCGTACCAAATCAAGGACTATCAGTTCGAAATGTCACCTCGAACCAAAAATCAAATAACACAAAATGGAGATGAACATAATTCTAAGCCTTTGGGCTACGAACATAACCAACGTAACAAAATGACTTGCCAGTCCCACTTTTACACTTCCAAATAGTGTGCTTCTCTAACTTCTATGTTCTGGGACACACATCCAGACCTTACTAGCATCGCGTAGGTGGGATCGGCCACTATGTGAAACCTCCCGTGATAGCAGACATGATAGGTATATTCACACACATGACAAAGAACGTAATAGGTATACACACAACCTATAAATATCTCCACTATAGGTATAAAAAAACCATAATATATAGAATGCATAGTATATATCTCTCGAATACTCAACGCACTAACGATTTACACGTATTTCTCTTTTCATATTTTTCGTGTATCACTCACTACTCGGAGGGTTCTAGGTATCCCTTAACTAAAATTCTTTAGTCAATACTCCCTATACTATTGGTATAAGTCTGGGGTTCACTCACACTCTCCATAACCTGTTCTGATTCTTATGAATTATTAAGTTCATACTATGCCTATAGGCCCTAGCCTTAGTTTTGTCATTTTGGCTAATCCCTTGTCCCCATCCTAGGTCAACTAGAATTTATTAAGTCCTCCTCTATAGTTTTAAACAATCAACAAGGTACCCTTAATTAGTTATATATGGAGGTACAACATAACAAACCAAACTTAGTTAAACTAGGAAGCCAAAATGATTCGGTATAGGATCCGAATCGGTTCACCCTCCCGAATCGATTCAGTTATGGATCTGAATCAATTCACACCTAATAGTTCATTTTCTACGTTGTTGTTATGAGTTTTCACCATTTATACTAAAACCCAAACTCAATGGATCGTACCCAAACTCCCATATAAATCAACCCATTATCAAATAGATGTATATGGACAACTTTTAGCATAAATATAACATCAAATCTTTAAGAATTCAACAAGAATCGGATTAAATCTCCCTTTTTTAGTATAAACCTTCATATGATTCTTTTTAGGTTTATTCATAACAATGTCAATATTTCTATCATGCGTGTAAGCATTTATTCTCATATTTCGTACCACAATTATATAAAAACAATATCTAGCATGACTTCTATTCGAAAACATGAACTAATTCTAGATACAATTCTAAGATATCATTCTTTCATGCAATTTCAACACTACACTATCACGGGTATTATAACATGCTCAAAATATTTCAAGATAAACATTTTCTTAATATCTGTAGGTTTAATTTTCATTATTTGATGATGGAATTGTTCTTTCCTTGCTCCGATCTTGATTCCGGCAACGTCGACGGTAGAAAAAGATGTATAATGGCCTAAGGCTCCTATCTTCTTCCTCTCATATAGATTACTTCCTCTCCCAAGTATTCTAACCCTAGTATATATCATAAAGTGGGTGTTATAACACTTCGAAATTCAGATATTTTCTAACCCTAAACTCCTAAATAACAAAATCGCCCTTACTTGGTGTCGGTTTGGTCTAAAAATACCACTGGACGCAATTAATACACCCGGTACTATATTCTGCCTATTTCGGCCCATTCGGAATCATCCGTGACTCAAAATCGTCATTCTAATCACTCTAGATAAAATTTTATCTCGACCTTAACATATCCTATACGCGACTCCCGGTTGAGATATAACATAGTGTCGTCGGTATTAATCGCTACGACGTATAATAATTACCACATATTATTTATTACACACTTAGTAAATTTATACCATAAACATTAATCATAATCTCTTCCAATTTATATTTATTAAACACATAATATTTTATTTTAGTTAAATTATTGCACGCGTGTAATTTAAAATTAATCAACTTAATTAAATTCTAAATATTCAAAAATATGGGATGTTACATCACTTTAGAGAAAAAAAATTCATTCATTATTTAATGGTTTTGGATAAAAGAATATAATACATTATACTCCTCATGTAGGAGAATGTATTTATGCATGGTCCCAACTTAATCAAAGTGTGGGCACTAAATTAAGTTGAATCCAAAGTTGCTCATTTGCTATTTTTACAAAGCGCATTTCGAACAACGTTTACTTGAAAATCCTTCATGGTTACCGAAGATAGGGGGAGCATAGGGTCTTTCATCTTCAAATTTTATTGTCTCCATCAAGAATGTCATAATTGGTTTAAAAAATTTATCTCGCTCTACTCAGTGTTTGTTTTACTTAATCAAAAGTTTAATATTTATTCTTCACACTCAATTGGGTTCTCAATTTGTAGTGCTTGAAATTTATGTGGACTATATAATTAGCATACATGGTGACTTGCCTTATATCTCTATTTTTAATAGGATTATTTATTCTCAATTTAACCCTAGACATTTGGGTCATATCAAAGAACTTTTAGGTATCAAAATTGCTCAGTCTCATAGTGGAATATATATTTCTCAGTAAAAGTACACCGTTGATATTCTACTAATTTGGTTACACGTAGTGGTTAGCGATGTGACTTTTGAAGGGAATCAAATATTAAACTTTTTAAAAATGAAGACACATGGGACACCCCAACTATGAAAACAATGGGTGGCCATCCCCTAGTAAAATAAAACAAAAGTATCATATGGCTCATTCTTAGCATTACTATCGAATTTCAATAATTACTAACCACCTATTAGTTTAACAAGTTGTGTCAAATTTTAATCTTGAAATTACCATACGAATTAAAACCATTCAACATAAACCCATGCAGTAAACAATATAATCAATCACCCCAGTAAATAAATCTAAATGAAAAATTAAATAAAACCAAGCATTGAATAAACCATCAGTTACTAAAAATCCAACTCAATCATCTAAACTGAAATAAATAAGTCTGATAGAAAAGGGCGACATGCCCAATGATATATGAAGAGGGAACCTAATATGCATAGAAATAAATGAAGTGGCTACACCAAATTCTATAAGCTTCCACATCGGTTGCAGTTACGAATTCCAGGAAAGAATAAGCATCCTTGGCGTCTCTGTAGATGGACACCTAAAAGTTTGTAGAAAACAATTTGATATGGGTCAGAGACCAATGTGACACCCCACCTATTTAAATACCAAATGGTTAGTCCTTCATAAAAATAAAATAGGATTCTCATCTGGTTCATTCTTAGTATCAACGTCGAAAACTTTTTAAATTACTAACCACCTACATTTTAAGTAAACCAGTGTCAAATTTTATCTTTCATCAAACAAAAACATGTATAAATAAACGCAGTCACCAAACCATCAACGCAGTAGTAATATGCATCCATCACAAGATAAATGCTGAATAAAATAATACCGACTAAGCCATTGCTTCCCAAGTCTAATATAAAGCCTAAGAAAATATAAACCTGAGTACACAGTGTGAACTGAAATAAAGGAATATAACTGAAGGGGGAAACACGCCCATATGAAATAAATGAACTACATCCCACTTTATGAATGAATTGATTGAAGCGTCCAATCCGAATCCTGCAAGCGTCCACAAGTTCTGCAGCTATGCATCCATGGAACATATCATCAAGCTGAGCAACCCTATGGCTAGACACCTAAAAGATTTTGAAAATATTTTGCACATGGGTCAAAACCCAAGAAAACCTTTTAAAAATATTTTGCAAGCATTTATATCACCGTTTAAAATCACTTATTGATTACACATATTAGTTCAACGTACACTCGATTGAGTTCCTCACCTCTCAACTAATGTGCATGCCTAACGTCGTCTACCTAGCTATGTTACCCATCCCAAATAGGTCTCATCAATAACTATCCAACCCTAACAAGATTATCTCCCCCGTACAACCCATACAGTATAACACAATGTACCCTCAATTCTCATTAAGTCCTTAGTTAAATTTATCTTCAACTCCCCTGTACCTCCCATACAGTACGCTATCGAAATACTAATACTTAATGTTACACGTATGTTATTATGCAACCATAATTAAAATTTTCGTGTATGTTATCATTAACCCATAATAAATATCTAACATATGTTATGATTAAAACATTTCATTAAGTTGCTCTACTTAATTCATCTTTAGATATACGCTACCTAACTTTACTACTATCACACACTGAGTAGAGTATCTTATAATTAAGTAACTTTTAGATATACACTATCTATCTTTCCTACATCACACACAAGCAGGTTAATCACATTTGTATATTTTTATCACACATACAATATATGCAACTATAGAATCTCTGGAATGACCCCTCGTTATGCGGCGTACTCTGTTATCAAGTCCATGTACCTCTTGTACCAAATCAAGGACTATTGGTTAGGAATGTCTCCTTGAACCCTAATTCAAATACACATAATGGAGCCGAATATAGTTCTAATCCTTTGGTCTATGCACATACCTAACATACCTAAATGACCCGTCATACCCACTAATACACACACATAGTGAACCTACCTAAGTTCTATGTTCTGGGGCACAAATTTAGACATCACTGGAATCGTCAAGATGGGATCGCCCTCTGTGCAGGACCTCCATGATAGAAATCAGCGTAGGTATTTTCGCACATAAGAAAGAACATAATAGGTATACACACAACCTAATCCATATGTCTCATAGAGACATACAAACAACCCATAATATAATCTGTATAGGTATACACTCAAACTATAGACATAGTCCGGATAGTTATACCCTTAACTTATAGTATAATCCTCATAAGTATACACTCAACCTATAATATAATTCGCATAGGTATACACTCACCCTTTAATATAATACGCATAGTTATCCACTCAACGTACTAATCCACATACGAATATAACCCTCTATCGCACTTTCCCGATTATTATTCTCTACCCGAAGGGCCCTAGTTACCCCTTAATTAAAAATCAGTAGAAAACACACTCCTACTCTATTGGTCGAAATCATAGGTCCACTCATCTCTTGTTGATCCGTTCTAATTCTCCCGAATTCACTCGCATTGCAACTGATGCCCGATTAACCTTAATCTTAATTCTCCTCACTTATGACTAAGCCCCAACCTTACAATTGTCCTACTGGTGATTATTATATCCCTCACTATAATCTAAAGGCATCCTAAAGTTCCCTCGAGAATTTCACACAAGTTCTAGGATTAAAAAGGGAAAACTGCCAAAATCTGGGAAACCGAAATGACTCACCCTTGTGACGAATCAATTCAAAAAGTGTCAGTTCTCTTCTTCCTTCCGGTTTTGCGATTTTTCCACCATTCCAACTTCCTAAATTTTTCATGAAACTTAACCAACATTTCTCAACATCTTATAAGTGTATAGGAATGATTTCTAATGCGAATCTAACATTAAATCATCACTGATTCAATCTAATAACCGATTTTATTTTAAACTCCTTAAAACCCTAGTTTTCATTGCTATTTATATCTTTCAATTAAAAATCCAGATTTCTCCCATTTTTATCAGCACAGATATTTTTATTTCGTATTACTCAAATACATAGTTTCAATCTACATGCAACCCTACCCAAGATCATGTGTTTAAATCATCAATTTTCCAAGAACCTCATTTAAAATCATCAAATAATTAACCCTACACTACATAGGTAATATAAAATTTTAGAAACAATAAAGCTATACCCTTGCCTTATGATATCCAGGTCTCATTTTGTTTCTAAAATGATGGATTCGATCCCTCCTCGCTCAGATTATGATTCTGACAACTTTGGTGGGGAGAACATGTCTTACACCTCTAAAAACTCTCTTCTCCTCCTCCCTATGGCCTCTTCTTATGTAATTTATGTTTACCCTAGCCTCTAACTCTAAGGGGCTAATATGCCCTTTTAATTTTCGGATTTCTCTAAACCACAAACTCATGAATGACTGAAATGCCCTTAAACGGTGTTGAGTTGGTCAAAAATTGCCTCGGGAGCCAAACTATACACCCGAGTATATTATTCAGACTATTTTGACCCTTTTGGAATAAACCATGACCTCTAAATCATCATCTGAGCCACTCTATAACAATATCTTATCTCGACCTCAAAATAGTCTACACACCATCTTCGATTGAGTTCTGACACAGTTGCGTCGATATTACTCGCTACAACGAATAATGATTTTCGCACAAACTATTCCATTTATAATAAATCCTTTTCTCCTAAAAATATTTGATTCCATCAAATTACGGCACACGTGTAATTTAAGGTTAATCCAAAAATAACCCAAATAATTATCAAATTAATCAAATTTCAAATACTTAGAAATACAAGGTATTACACCGAGAGGCTTTTAAAAACATTTGCAAGTAATTAAAATGCATTGATAAATACACAACACAAACTTATATATTTAAGCCGAGGTCTCACTCACATGAGATACTCCTCACCTATCAACTGTAGTGTGCACCTAACGTATTCATTTTAAATCTTAGTTATCCTACCCAGCCTAACTAGGCTCCATCTACCCATAGGTCCACACGTTACCCTGTGTTACGTGTATTTTATACAATTAGCTTTCACATCTGCTCAACAATTATAGTTCACATTTATATTTAAATCAATTAATTTTCACTAGTTATTAATCAATATTCACAAGTTAATATCAAATAATTCGTTTCCAATTACTTTCACTAGTTATTAAATTATTAATCACACTTAATGTCTAAAGTCTGTAGATAATTTCTTCACATTATTATACGAATTTTCCACATGACAAAAAGTACACATATATATCACTCACGACATATGGATACCCACAATACCCAGAGCATTACCTCGAAGATGCAAAATCACTAGCATGCTATTAAGCTCTAGGTTGTCCACCACAACCTGGGCAACCGAGTCAGATACTCACCATCGAACCCGAAAATAAAAATAAATACCGAAGGCGATCATGGCCTTAAGTTCGTGGGATATAACCATACTACATTATTCCATGGGACTCCAATCCTACACAACATGGGTATGCACAGACCCATCACCTTGGGGAACAGTACCATCTCTACTAAGATTCACCAAAGTGACCTCTCACGGCTAGTTACCCCCAACGATAGTATATCCTCTAAGGTGGGTATATTTCACACAATATCATACATATAGATATATATTCACACAATATACCATCTTTATAACCGTATATATATATATATATTTAATCAATAACTTGGCTAACCGTGCCTGCAACTCGTAGCACTAGCCTAAACTCCCGAGTGTAAATTACCACTCACATTATTAAATAATCACTTATTTAGTATTCTTAACACGTAGCCATTCTCAACTAGCCTATTTTCCCTTGTTATCGAATGTCCATCCCTAATTCATTATTAAGTTCTTGAGTACTATTCGTCCCAAATATTCTAAAGACTTAAACCCAAATATGACCCAATCATCCCAATGTATTTTATAATTCTAAAGTAATTTCCTGAAGTTCCAACTCTTTTATAGACAACCCAAACCAACCCTAAAATTTCCCTTTCATCAAACCCATTAAAATAAACAATCGGGAAATACTGGGGAGTCGAACCGGTTTAGCCTGGGGAGCGAACATGTTCACTCCTGCTATAAGGCCCAAAATGACATAGTTAGGTCTGTTACGAATTCTATAAATTATTTTCACCTAAATCAATTCCAATCACCCTTTTAAATATTATTCTACACTAAAATATTAACATAATTCACAAAGGAACGTCTTTTATGTATTCTTAACATCTAAAATTACTTAACTCATTGGATTAAATCGGCAATCATCCAATTATTATATACTTTTAATTTTCAATGATTAACACCTAAAGATTTATTGTTTCCATTCAAGAACAAAATTAACTATGATCAATCCTAAAAATATTTACGAATATTATAGTTTATTATGAGAGATTAATTTAACAGTTTCATATATGAATTCACACCACTTTTATGGAATCAATTTCTCAAAAATCCCATTTACATGTGACTCCCAACCTAAAGTCAATTTTCATAACACCTACTATGAATTGATTTGAAACTATTACATATATAATTAATCAAGATAATCACTTGCCCTAAAATGTTCGTAGGGTCTGAATCTTCCTCATTTGTGATGAATCAAAGCTGGAGTCCCTGAAATTTCTCCAAATTTGGCCTCCGCTAGAGATCTCTCTTGATTTCCACTTCTTTGTCCCCTCTTCCTTCTCTCTTAGGCCTTTAGAATAATAAGGTGGCTACCTCCTAACACTAAACCTAATATTTTATAAGCCTAATACATAAATTAGGTTAATACGCTAATATAAAATGACCCGCATACCCTTAACTAAGTCCCGACTAGTCTAAAAAGCCTTTGAACCCCAATTACTACCCCGGGTACTTAATTTTGACTATTTCAACACATTATGGATCAACTGTGCACTCAAAATCACCATCCGAGTCAACAAAAATAAATATCCCATCTTATTCCTAACACGGCCCTACACGTGTGTCCCGAATAAGATCCTATCAACTCGTCGCTTTTACCCACTTACGACGTGCAATAAAATAATATAATTTCGTTTACGTATCACACAAGAAAATATAATAGTAAACAAGTAATTACAACAAAATATAATTGTTACTCTGTTTCTCGCTAATTAATATTCATTCAATTCGTTCCATTTTTCAATTTTATTAAATTACTGTGACACGTGTAATTTAAATATTCCTAAAAATACGAGGTGTTACATACTCCCCCTACAGAGGAATTTCGTCCCCGAAATTTGGATAAGCCTGGAATGAAGGACTTCAGGTACTTATTCACATTACACCCTCAAGTTCTCAATGTTACGTCCTAAAGAATTTTAGTATCCCCACAATACACCAAGCAATAGTACTTTCCAGTTTGAAGGCCTGTGCACTACTATTCCAATTCGCAACCCATATATTCTAGTCACTTTCCACTGATACGCTACATCATCCTTCTTAGCGTCTCCTTTTGGCAACTATTCATAACAAAGTACAATCCTTCCCAAAATACTCCAACACTATGAGCCTATACACCACATACTTTATCATTTCAAGTCCGAAGAAAGGTCCAAACATTTCTAGATGTCCATTCTCCCTTTTTTCTAATCAACATAATGCTTGTTATGTGAGTCATCTACACTTAACACTTAACCAAAATTGTAAAAAGTCATAAACTTTGGTTCGCAAGGACATAACTCTTTTGATGTTTCTTTTTTATACAAAGCAACCATTAATTTACTCAATCCTTATTGACAGACTCTGAATCATGTCCGACTCAAAAGTTTATCATTATTTTACATTTAACCAACCAAAAAGGCGAACGATAAGATTTCTTACACAAAGCCACAAAATGCGCCTTGCCAATAATAGACTGGTACGAGTTATTACACGCAACTCTACATGCGGTAATTACTCCTCCAAATTACTCAAAATTCTAGAGTGCACATCTCTCGCAATCTCTAGAATCTTAGTCACCCCTCCCGTTTACTCCTCGGTCGAAGGGTGATACACCCAGCACAAACTCAACTTTTTTTCCCATTGTCTCTTGCTAATTACTATCAGAGGAAGCACCTAAGGATATCATCCTAATCCCCAACAATATTGGGTCGCACCATGTGTTGTCTCACTCTATTTCTTTCATGAAATATTGGGAATAATGTCTGAAGTGTGACTCACCAAATTATCCATTATTGTTCCATATCGGTCATCTAATTCCACGACTCAAAGTAAATATTTACTTCTCCATAATCCATCGTCTAGGATTAACCTTTTCCCATCCAACGAGTGGTGTAACTAGAGAGAATTCCATTACTTATCACTTCACACCAATCCAAACTATTTGTGTCCCATGTTATGGGATAAATATCACTCCCATTCCTGGGGCATGTCAAAAATCGTGGCCCATGCATCCGCTCCAAAATTGTGCACTTTGCGGGTCTTTCTCATCTGGAAATATCAACATCCTATTTATGCACAACACATCCTCAGAACTTTACTGAGTACAACTCCGCTCTAATTCCCGAAACTATTGGACTCTTCTTTAGCTGGAGATCCCTCGCTCATATATCCATAGTCTTTTAACCCATCTTTACAGTATATAACCAAACTATCTTCTTCCAACGACGTTCAATCCACCTTACTTTTCCAACTCTTCTTCTAGATTCCTCGCAGGCATACGATTTAACATATTTACCTCAGATGATATTGAAATTCAAACTAACCAGGGCACCCATACACCCTATATCCCTTGCATATCCTCATAATTTTAATAAACATGGCATATTGATATCAACTTGGCCCCTCATGCTAAGCATGGCAATATAGTATACTCGATTAACCTACTAATAGTGACTTAATTATGCTCAAGATTTTCCCACCTATCAACTACTGGTGTAAATGTTCCAAGGTTGTTCCTATATAGAACGACCTGGCTCCACTGGCCTTAAATCGTATAATAACTCTTAGCTAAAATTGTTGTCTACATACATGTGAAATAACTAAATTGTTAATCCCATTCCCTAGCACCCAAAATGTCTCCCAACTCTCGATGTTCAATAAGGTTCATGCATGGGATGTCTCTCAAGCTAAATGAAAATAAGTAAGCCCTCGATATAGTACTACCTAGCATTGTCGATCATCTAGATTCGTAGGGCCAAATAACGTAATTAGGACACTCAATATCCTACCCTCAGACGTTTCACTATAATCTTCAACTCCTATATCTCTAAAGGGATCATACAATACGATGCTCGCACTATCACTAAGTCCCAAGCGCTAAATCAATAAAGTCTCCCCACTCGACGGTAAACACGATATCCCATAAATCACATCAATAAAGTCCATATGCATTGGGATCGAATATAACGAGATAACTATACTCTATGAAGTATCCTTTATAGTATAATGTATATGCGGGTTTGACCCTCTTTCAGGACGAGACATCGTAAAAATAACACATCCTACCCTGGAACAACGAACATGATATCCTTACTATAGCAGTCTAACATTGATATAAATGTGAATAACCAGTCCATACACAAGATAACATCATACTCAAATAACATATCTCTTTAAAATGAGTAAATCCACTAAGTCATACCCTCCTAGTGTTAACACCTTCTCCCCCGCAGGTGGAACCAAAGAAAGCCCTGCTAAAGGATTATTATATACACAGTCATACCACTTACGATACATTCACTAAGCCTTCCTCACATGCAATTCTAGTCCTAGAAAAATACTGTAACGCACTCTTATCACATATAACTTTCCCTGATATTCCCAGGGATAAAATTTATACTTTTAATTGCCAATGGCACTTGTTGTTTTAACGATCCCTGAGTGATACACACACATCTGAATTGACTTAAACTATTGAAACTTTTTCCCCTACTGGGCACGCTATTGTTGTCCCCTCACTTACTATGGAAAAATTCGACACATTTGTCCTAGCATACATGTATGAGCATTTCCACTATCTCTGGCCTTGTTGGTCGTATTGGTGTTACCCTTATTTCTTGCCTCGCTGGCCTCAACCCTAATGGCCACCTCCATTGTTTCCTTGGCCCTATGGAACCCATGACCTGACTTGAGGCCCTAACTAATCCACTGTCTCCTGGTCAAAATCCCATGATCCAAATCTCTTAGAAGGTCCCTCTACTGGGTATTCCCCTGTAGTAGCCCACTATAATTACATTGCTCTTTCCCTACTGGTTAGACTCTCCCACTCTCTTTGCTTTCGTCACATGGAAGCTATGATATTGACGGTGAAAAAATATGGCATTTATGACATTAGTATAGTCATTAACCGAATTTCCCAATAAGTGTTGGTGACTTATCCACATGAGTCCATCAACCAACTTGAGGACCCCTTTTTATCCTCCATACCAACCTCTTCGAGTATGAAATTTGCTAAATAACTAAATTCTCTCTCATACCATACCACTATCCGTCCCTACAATGAAAGTCCCAAAACTTCATTTTTATCTCTGTTCGAATATAAGATGAAAGGACTTGTGATCTAACTTCACCCAAAATTCCTTAATGTTCATATTATTTATCTCCTCAAATATGGTGACTGGCTCCCACCACTATAACACTTCTCCTATGATCTTAAAAGTTGCTAAAACTAATTTATGAGTCTTACTTACCCCTACCATATGCAAATGCCTTTGGATATCCTTCTTCTATTGGCTAGCTAATACTACATTTGTATTCCCCAGAAAATACTACGAATGTTCCTTCAAAAAGGCCCCTTTGACTCTCTCACACACTGACTACAATGGTTGAGTCTGAATTGGTTCCACTGTCAGTTGTGGCGGTGCTTAGAGAAAATATTGCGCCCAAGCAGTCATAGCAACATTAACTACTTGAGAAATAACATTGGTGACCTCTGTTACGGTCACTGTTTCCTAAATAATCTGCGGCTCTAGCTGAGCCCCTCCTCCTTCGACCCCCGCTTGTCACGCTTCTCCTGTTCACTTTCTGAAATCCATATGAACTCAAATAATATTCTCTTTAATTATACATAATAACAGGAAAACATAAATCACAATATGAATCAATAGTCCTAAGAACAAGGCTCTACATCAAAGATAAAACAACATTGAAAACATAATAAGTCGCACAGATCTTGAGGACACTAAAACCTAATGATTGGATACCATCTGTGACACCCGACCTATTAAAATAATGGACGGATAGCTCCCTAGTAAAATAAAACAAGATTATTATATGGCTCATTCTTAGCATCACTATCAAAATTCAATTAATTACTAACTACCTATTAGTTTAACAAGTTGGGTCAAACTTCAATCTTGAAATTACCATACATTTTAAAACCATTCAACATAATCCCATGCGTAAACAATATAATCAATAAAACCAAAAAAGAAATCTAAATGGAGAATTAAATAAAACAAAGTACAGAATAAACCATTGGTTATTAAAAATTTAATAAAATCATCTGAACTAAAATAAATACAACTGTAATAAATAAGTGATTCGTACCAAATATTGCATATTTCCACCCGTTATCTTTATGCATTATAATGCTTTTACGGTCCTTATCACCTATATATATGCTCCTTAACCAGACAACCTTGGATTTTGATATATACATGTTTTGTATGGGTTAATTATGCTTTTATAGGTATTGGAACGCTAAAAGTGAGGATCCGTTGCATTTTGGAGAAGTTTCGTCGTCGAACGCTACTTCAAGGGAACTTTAGTCATTTCACATTTCTTATTCATCTTATGGAAATTCTAGGGAAGCATAGTTCATTGAGTTAGCATCGCGTGGCCACAAACGATGCGTCTTTTGGAGTTCGGACGAAGAAGATATGCCATTTTCCATTATTGAACTTTTCTTCCGTATGATGACCAAAGGATTCCAGGAAACAGAGTACCGGTCGACCGCATCCAGAGGAACGATCGACCGCGGTTTGGCATTTTTCCCTTGGGAAGGAGACAGTGGGCTTATAAAAGAAGGACTGGTTGATCGCGCCCCTGCGATCGGTCGACCGGTGATGCCTGGTATTTGGCTCTTCTTCCTTCTTCTTTTCTTTTTTCCTTTATTTCTTTTGTAACTTACTATATAAACCAAATTTGGTTTTATATCAGATATACATTCATATATTAGGTTTTAGAGAGTTGTAGGTTAGGGTTTGGGTTTTTGAAGAGTTCTTCTTCTTCCTCTTTTGGATTGACACCCTTTAGGGTTTGTATGTGGCACTATTCATCTTCCCTACCAATAAATATAGTTTGTATTTCATTCTTTCTTTCTTTCTAATTAGATTTACATTCTTTGTTATTTAGTTTACATGCTTTATTTACTTGCTTTCTAGGTTGATTTATCGCGTGTATTTACCGAGTTTGTTTATCGCGTTTTTATCATGCTTTCTAGGTAATTTAAATTAGGTTGTGTTTGAATGGAACTCACTCGGGTTAACGAGTTGCTTTGCTTGGTGATAGTGTTTAGGGTTTATTTCGGCTGCGTTGTCCTAGTTACTGCGCCTAGGATATTTGATGGGGCATATCGTGTATGTCCCGTGCTTACGACCTTTCGTGCGCAATTTCCGAGATATTTGTTGACGCCAAAATATTATTAGGCTTTTATGAGGATTTAGGGGCGTGACAACCCTTAATCTAATTAGCTGTCGAAACGAGATGCATCTGTAATAACTCGTTGACCCATGTAACCATTTTATACAAATTAACTCGGGTGAGGGATATTCGACGTAACCTATAGTTTTACCGCTTTGTTAGTCTAGTTTCATTTACCTTGCCTATATTAACATTTCCCTTTCATGCATCTTTTACTTTTTAGTTTGTAATTCACCTTTTACACTTTTATTTCGGAGCACTAAATCACTTAAATTCTAGCATCTCATCCCAGTGGATCTTTCGATACCTGACTTACCGTTGTGCTTGCCTCGCAAATGTAGTCATAATTTAGGTGTGTTTGTATTGAGTAGGCGAAACAAAAACAACGATCGGCGTCTGACACGCGCCGTGCTTTTCGCGCTTGATCAAAATGGCGCTGTTGCCGAGGAGTGTTTTGTTATAGATTGTAATTATCTTATTATTTCGTAGTATTTTTTGTTTTGTATTTGTATTCTTTGTTTTAACATTTTTTGCAGGACTTCTACATTTGATTGCCTAGAAACGCTTGAATTTTTCCCGTCGCAAATTGCTTTGTGGAATTGGCCCTCTCGAGCTTTATTTTAGGGTAAGCATGTCTTATTCTAATTTTTCTGGTAATCCTAATGAAAATTCTCAAAATTCCGGTAAACCTATGACTTTTCATCCATACATACAAGCCCAAAAAATTACAACATCTAAAATGACATTGGGTGAGTATTACAAAAGTCAAAGTTTCGATTGCATTAATTTTGAGATTGATCATTTCGTTTTTGGGTCGCAAGATCCTTATGATACGAATTTTGAAACGAATTGCAATCATTTCCAAAATTCTTATGTTAATGATTTTGATTGTAGTCCCGAGAAAAATTTTCAAAGTTCTCATTTGCAAGAATCCACTCCTCGCACCATGACTTTCGATGAGGGATTGCGCATGCTTGAAAATGAAAGGATTGAAACCCGTTATCGGGAAGAAAATCATTGTTGGGAGCAAGAGTTGGATTTATTATTTGAATCTGACGGCGATTTTTGTTTCGAGACTTCCCAAGTCGATGACTATTTTGAACCAAATGAGGACTTCGTTCCTACATTTGAACAAATCATTCTTGACTTGACCCATGGTATAGTAGAGAATGAAAATGAGGATGAAAGAGGCATAATATCCATTTGCAATGAACTCATTTCTTCTTTGATTCTCAAAGAAGAAATTTTCATTGTAAACGATACTATTTCTTTCAAAATTCGATCTTCCGGTGATGATCAATCATCGCCTGAGATTGAATTTCTTTCATCCCCCTCTTTATTCTATATTGTTGTACCAATTCTAGTACTCGATGAATCGGTTCAAAACTTTACAGTTCCAAACCTTTTCACCTACGAGGAGTACTCGCTCGAGTCGCCTACCATGACGGCATCTTTGCCCTTATGTGCGCCGCCTCCCATTCCAACTTTTGGAGATAATTCAATTTTTCTTGGACCATATGTGTATTTGTCGCCCGTCCTATCCAAATCCCCATCCTCCCTCCCAAATTTTTAATTGGGAATGGTTCACCTTTTCCATCACCCACATGCCTTCCGTTGTTCAAACGGAATTCCTATATTCCGGGAGGCATGCGTGAAAGGGAGGGTCCGCCGTTAATCCTCCAAAGTCAAATTGTATTTTGGGTGGACCCTCAAAAATTCCAACTTCTAGTGTATAGCTAGTTAGGAGTTTAACTTGTCGGTTGTAAATAGTTAATTTTATTTTTCTTTATTTTTACTTTTTCTCTAGTGTGATTAGTTAAGTTTTATTTCTTCTTTTTGTTATTCTTGGTACTAACATGTTTTGTAGAATCATTGGACTTTTTCCTTCACGAGATCGCTCCCTTTTGGGTAATATCACTATTTTCCTTCTTTAACTTTGTTCTTAATTAACATTGAAGACAATGTCAGGTTTTAAGTTAGGGGGTGTGGGATATTCTATCCATTTATTTATTCAGTCCATGTTTTTGCTCATATGTTAGTTACTAAGTATGCTTTCTTAGAAAAATTAAAAAATTTCAAAAAGATTTTCTTCCTTTTTTCTCCTTTTTGGGGCATTTTGCCATTGTTTTCGATGATAAATTTTAATAAAAGATCGATCCATTAGATAACTCAACGAGGCATGTTCTCGATTTTAGAAGTTATTAGACTTCAGTCCTCAATCATTGGTATTGTGAATAACTTCATGAAACAAACTTTAATCCCATGAGCACATGCGTTTTATTGTTATATTGATTTGATTTAAGATTTCTATAACTCGGTAATCTTATGTTGCATTGTATATACTTACACCAAGTAAGCTTTGTACCTTTCGTCATTTGTGAGTGTATATACTATTCTTTTCTCATTGAAAACGTTGAATTCGTTGGTAATATCACTATTCTTTAATTTGATCGTTCATTAATTGAGTTCATACTTGAAATGTGTTACTTGATCATGATTTTCATATATTGTTTTGACTCGAGAATTGCGTAAACTTTGTGAAATGATCATAGGCCTTCTTTGTTATATCACACATATTGACCTTGACCTCACCCTTATGTGTTTACCCTCGTTAACCCTCTTGAGCCTAAATTTAGCCTTTCGTTTCTTAACCCAAATTCCCATAACCAACTCCGTATTGGAGTTTTATACCATACATACAGTTTCCATACCTTTGTTTGGAATGTACTTGGGATTGAATTTTATGGTTGTGATGTCGGTTGCAATTTAGGCATTTGAGAGTTTGATAAGTAAAGAAAAAGAAAAAAAAGTGAGGAAAAGAGAAAGCAAAAAGAAAAAGAAAACAAAAGAAAAAAAGTGAGAAAAAGAAGAAGAGAAATGAAAGAGAAAGTTGTAAATGTTGTATATAGTTCAATAATCTTTTATTACTCTCCCCGATGATATATCTAATGCTTGTTTGGAACTTGTTTTTCCAATTTTGATATTGCCCGCATTTTCCCATTATCCCTAGTTTTCATCCCGAACACTTTGAATCCGTACATACATTCCTTCATTTCATACCTTAGACAAACCTACATTACAACCCTAGTAAAGTCCTATGTGATCTTAGGTTGATGTAATTTAAAAGTCATAATAGTTTTGATAATCTGTGAAAATGCATTTTGCCTATTTTAGTGTGCGGTATCTTTCATTGAGATTACAGTTTTTCAGTTTATATCTAGCGTTCTTCGTTTGTGACATGTGTGCGGCCTAGTTTCCATTTACATTTACTCTTTAGCCCGCACGTTTCTTGTGTTACCTCCCTATTTCGAGTGATTTCACTTGATGAGCGTAATGCCCGTGAAGATTGAATATATGCTTTCTTTAATTTAGTATCCGGTTTATATAGGTTTTTTGCCAAATCACACTTTGCATGTGCTCGCCCCCCTCCCACATTCTAAGGTTTCAATCCTATGAGGTGCATTCTATAATGTTAATGATTCAGACTTTTGTTTGAATTCATTCACTTTGCTAATGATGCATATGAAATCTTTTTCGCCATTTTTGGGCTTGTCGCAAGTTGGGTTGGGCATATTTTGAGGAAACCATGTGATGTTTGTGGGTACCATCCCTGAAAACCCTCACGAGACAACACTCGTCCACTAGGATAACCTACGGGTTTAACGGCTTATTGAATATGCTAAATGCAATCGTTCTCCCTACGAAAATGGCATTTATATTTCGATGCCACCCTCTGTGGTCTGGTTTTGTTTGTTTCATTACTAGGGACTAGCAATGTTTAAGTTAGGGGGTGTGATTCGTATCAAATATTTCATATTTCTGCCCGTTATCTTTATGCATTCTAGCGCTTTTACGGTCCTTAATGCCTATATTTATTCTCGTTAACTAGACAACCTTGGATTTGGATATATACATGTTTTGCAGGGGTTAATTGTGCTTTTGTAGGTATTGGAACGCTAAAAGTGAGGATCCGTTGCATTTCGGAGAAGTTTCATCATCGGACGCTACTTCAAGGGAATTTTAGTCAATTCACATTTCTTATCCAGCTCATGAAAATTCCACGGATGCGTAGTTCATTGAGTTAGCATCGTGTGGCCGCAAATGGTGCATAGTTTGGAGTTCGAAAAAAGAAGATATGCCCGTTTTCGTTATTGAACTTTTCTTCCATGTGATGACCAAAGGATTCCCGGAAACAGAGTACCAGTCAACCGCATCCAGGTGACCGGTCAACCGCG